>JAFEMH010007305.1:0-95091 GCA_022495995.1 Adenophora triphylla var. japonica
AACAAGATAAAGTTGATGCCTTAATTAAAAAATACTTCTAGTACGATGCTACTAATAATGTGCTAAGAAAGCATTATCTTTATAAATACACCTACTCTAACATTTCAAAATGAATTTGTTTAAAAGTAAAATAAATATCAATAACAAATTCAAATTATTTTAATGTTCATTTTTAGGAGGTAGTAATATTTTTAAAGAAAAGAATTATATAACGAGTGTATATATGGTTTCATAAAGTTTGAGATCAATTGATCTTTTTTATTTTTATGATCCTCAATTATATGATTAAATGATTTGTTTTGTGATGAAATTAAAGTATTGATAATGAATCTAAAAAAAAAATGAATGATTTGAAAATTGGTAAAGGAAATGTTGTATTTTTTATTGATAAATTTCATTTTTATTAGTAACTTATTGAAAAAAATTCTTATAAAATAAATGAAGATAATCTATATTGGATATCTAATTTTAAAGAAGATAGTCATTCCAGCAAATGTACTATGAACAGTGATGTTTAACAAATGTACTATGTTTAAGAAAGCTTTTCGAAATGTGTAATTCATTTTCTTCTATCCCTACTTATTAATAATTTCTTTTTTAAAACATATATATATTAGTATATGTTTATGATGTTGTCTCCATAAAAATCAATACAAATTTCCAGAAAATTTTCTTTTAAGAGAAAAATACCCCCTCCGTCCCGATCGACTTAGGATTTTTTATGCCATTTTGGGCGTCCCACCTCGACTTAGGACGGCCCAAATGGAAACCTTAAATCATCATTCTCCACTCATTCTCTCTCCTACATTATTTTAATACTCAATAACATTATAATTTACTATTCTCTCCACTCATTCTTTCTCCTATTTTTAAATTACACTCACAATATTTACCTTTTTCCTTAATTCCCGTGCCATTTCAAAAATCCTGTGTTCACGACGCAATTTATGCATGTGATTTCTTAAGTATTATTTACAGGTAATATATAACAACCAATTTAGTTTGTAGTTTTGTTTCTTTCTTTGTTTAATTTTCTTTATATTTTTTTCATTTTTAACTAGAAAATTTTATATCTCGCCGTGCATCGTACAGGGATGAAAATTCCAAAATATTATTTTTAAATATTTATTTAACAAAATAACACTCAAAAAACATATTTACCAAAATAACACTTTTTTTTAAATCCGAAATTTCAATTTTCGGTTTTAATGTAAATCTGACATTTCATTTTTCGGATTTAATTTGAAATAAATCCGGAATTTCGAATTCCGGTTTTGAATTTTAAATAAATTTGGCATTTCATTTTGTCGGATTTAATTTGAAATAAATCCGGAATTGCAAATTCCAATTTTAAAAATATATATTTTTTTTGTCGAATCAGAGGAGGAGGAATTAATTTTCTGAAAAGGTAGTTTTAAATCCGGCAGTGCGAATTCCGATTTTGAAAATAATTTTTTTTGTGTGTTTTTGTCACATGTATTTGTTTTAAAAGTTTTTTTGTTTTTTAGTTTTGTCACGGGTTGGGTTGGTCTGGGTGGTCATTTCCATCATGCATTTTAACTTGTGAAAAGAAAGAAAAGAGGAAGAAAGAGAAGGAACTTGAGAAAAGAAAGGAAAGAAGAAAGAAGAAGAAAGAAGAAGAAGAAGAAGAAGAAGAAGAAGAAGAAGAAGAAGAAGAAGAAGAAGAAGAAGAAGGAAAGAAAGAGTAAAAAGAAGAAGAAGGTAGAGGAGGGAAGAAGAAGAAGAAGAAGAAGAAGAAGAAGAAGAAGAAGAAGAAGAAGAAGAAGAAGAAGAAGAAGAAGAAGAAGACTGTCAACAATTAATACAAAGTAAGTATTATATCAATTATTTATGTTTCTGCTCATTATATGTACAACTGATTAGAACAAAAACGTACTTATAAGGTATATAGGTCTGAAACCAGCCACGCCTAAAGTAATTGTAGAATCATATATACGTATGAAATAAACATATGCGGCAGTCTGAATTCACAAATAGGCAGGGAAAAATTATAACCACGTACTTTTAAAGTATAAGTCAACTTTACCGTAGAAAAATGAATTTTATTGTAGCAGTACTGTAGCAATTAATTATTCCTACTTTAATTTGATTTTATATTTGTCATTTTCTATTATTATTCTCATGCTATTATCCAGCAAATTTTCATTACGATTTTGGAGAAATTTTGTTATATTGCAAGGTTAGTATTCTTGTGTTGTTTATTATGTAAATTTATATTATTTTTTGTTAAATTATTATGATTTGACTATGATATTTTTGTGTTTCAGATGCGTCAATTTGCAGTGCAATCTTTTGTTGATCCAGGGCCGATAAATGGTTTTGTATTGACTTCACAGGCTAACCATCGGTCGAATTATATTTGGGCTGGACAACCGGTTGAGAAACTTAGAATTAGAGGTTCAACAAGGCTGCCCAAAATATTGGATTGGAGGATAGTTGAAAGTCTCAAACATGCTGAATTTTATGGGGTGTATAATTTGGGTCATTTCCAAATAGATTGGCATTTGATAGAGGCTTTGGTTGAGAGATGGCGTCCGGAGACCCACACCTTTCATTTACCCGTAGGAGAGATGACTATCACATTGGAGGATATTGGTATGCTATGTGGCCTTCCTATAGATAGAGATGTTGTGATTAGTTCAGAAACTTCTAAGAAAAAGGGGGAATGGATTGAGTTATGCGAAGAGTTACTTGGAATTACACCATCTAAAAGTGAACTGAAAGTTTGTTCATTGTTTGTTACAAGAGTTCTACAAGGCTTTCCGTATTTTGGTCAGCTTCCCCCAAACGCAGAGCGGTGGATGATTGATTGGTACACCCGAGCTTATATTTTTCTATGCTTGGGGGCTAGTCTCATGGCAGATTATAGTGACAACAAAGTGAAGTTGATATACCTGCCACTGCTGAGGGACATTCAGAAGATTGGAGATTTTAGTTGGGGTAGTGCAGTATTGTCCTTTTTATACAGGGGGTTGTGTGTAGCAACGAAACCTAGTTCAAAAACTTGTGCTAGTTTCTTGACTATTGTCCAGGTATGTAAATTATATTTAATTGCATGATACTATTGGACTAAACATGTTTCTTAGGTGACTTTTTTTTTATATATAGCGTTGGGCATGGGAGAGGTTGTTGTGTACACAACCTATTAGGCGTCAAGTAGACATACTTCAGCAGGATGGATCGTTGCCATTGGGTTGCAGGTATACTTATTTTACTTCATTTTTCTTATGATCTGTTTATTATTTCTTCACTTTTTAGTCACTATTTTTTATGTCAATTGCTCCGTATGTAGGCGGAAGAGTCCACTTTCCTATTCAACTATTACCGCCCACAACCACTGTGGCTACCGAGATCAGCTTTCACTTTTGACCTAGGATCAGGTTATTTGGCAGCCATATTTAGGTGTCAGAAGTCCATATTTTTGCTATCAGGGCCAGAGTATATGAAGGGCGAAGACGCCCCTTATCTGTTTTGATAGGATTGAGTGGCACCTTTCAGATCGTGTTATGAGGCAGTTCGAGATGTTGCAACGGTTCCCTCCCGATTGTGACACTAATGAGGAACTGCATCGGATTGACCGTCGAGGTCAATCAAAGGCGAACTTGATGATCTTACACCGCAAGTACATAGATATGTGGGACAGATGAGATGATATGGTTATTGATGGAAACAATGGTGTAGAGGAGTTGGACTATACCCATATATATATGATATGGTACAGATCTATTACTCGAACGTTGTTACAGAATTCGTTCACTGTAAAGGATCAGGGGTACAGGCCCACTACAAGAAAACTGACGGATACCGACGGAAATTAGCGACGAAAATAAATTCGTCGCTAATACCGACGGATTAGCGACAGAATAGCAATGACCTAGAGTGAAAAACAAAAAACAAAATTAGGACGAGATTACCGACGGATTTAGTGACGAATTCCATTCCGTCTCTAATCCGTCACCATTTTGGCGCCAAAAATTTGCGCACTTTTTTACCGACGGATTTATGACGGAATGGCGACGGATATTTTTACCGACGGATTTGAGTCGTTGCTAAATTATTTAAAATAATTATTAAATTTATATTTTAGGTTAGCGATGGATTAGTGACGGATTTAATTACCGACGGATTAAAATTCATCGGTAAATTAATTACAAATTATTACCGACGGATTTGAGTCGTTGCTAAATTATTTAAAATAATTATTAAATTTACATTTTAGGTTAGCGACGGATTAGTGACGGATTAAATTACCGACGGATTAAAATTCGGCGGTAAATTAATTACATATTATTATCGACGAATTTGAGTCGTTACTAAATGATTTAAAATAATTATTAAATTTATATTTTAGTGTGCGACAGAATAGTGACGGATTTAATTACTGACGGATTAAAATCCGTCGGTAAATAAATTACTTATTATTACCGACGAATTTGAGTCGTTGCTAAATGATTTAAAATAATTATTAAATTTTTATTTTAGGGTAGCGACTGAATAGTGACAGATTTAATTACTGACGGATTAAAATTCGTCTGTAAATAATTTACATAGCATTTACTTTTTTTTTTTCGATAAATAAAACTATTTGAGATGTTAGTTAGTATTGAAATTTTTTAAAAAAAGTTATATAAAAAAAGTTAAGAATTTTTAAAGAAATGAAAGTATATAATAGAAAAAAGAAAGACGGATAATAGCATTTACTTTTTTAATTTCTTTTATATATAAATAAAACTATCTGAGATGTTAATTAGTAGTGATTTTTTTAAAAAAAAAGTTATATAAAAAAAGTTAAGAATTTTTAATAAAATGAAAGTATATAATAGAAAAAAGAGGGACGGACAATATCATTTACTTTTTTAATTTTTTTAAAAAAAAATTGGATAAATAAAACTATTTGAGATGTTAGTTAGTAGTGAATTTTTTTTAAAAAAAAGTTATATAAAAAAAGTTAAGAATTTTTAAAGAAATGAAAGTATATATAGAAATGTAGGACGGACAATATCCTTGACTATGAGTATTTTCTTTTTTAATAGAGATAAATAATTTTGCATTTTTTTTAGTAAGAATTTTTTTTTCTCAAAAGTTATATATAAAAGTTTTGTTTAGAAAATAACTAAACAAATGATAGTATAATATATACTCCCTTCGTCCCGGTCGAAGTGTCCCAACTTTACTTTTTGGGTGTCTCATTTAAAATGTCTCAACCCAAAAAAGGAAAGTTTTTTGTTACTTTTTTATTTGTGGGACCCACTTGTCATACTCACAATAATATTCACTAACTATTTCCTACCCCACTTTCTCTTTTCTACATCACTTTTCAAACTCACAACATTTATTTTACTACACACTTTTTGCATTATATATATTCATTCCTTAATTCTCGTGCATGATTGATTTTGGGACACTTCGGCCGGGACGGAGGGAGTAGAATTTTGGTTAAAAAATAATTGATGCAAAAAAGAAAAAGGAAAAAAGGGTTTTTTCTCAAAAAGTTATATATAATAGTTTTTGTACTTTTTTTGAATAAATAAAACTATTTGAGATGTTGGTTAGTAGTGAGATTTTTTACAAAAAGTTATATAAAAAAAGTTACGAATTTTTAAAGAAATAGATGTATATAATAGAAGAGGGACGGACAATAGCATTTATACTTTTTTAATTTTTTTATTATTTTTTTTTGGATAAATAAAACTATTTGAGTTGTTGGTTAGTAGTGAATTTTTTTACAAAAGTTATATAAAAAAGTTAAGAATTTTTAAAGAAATAAACGTATATAATAGAAGAGGGATGAACAATAGCATATATATTTTTTTAATTTTTTTATATTTTTTTTTTGGATAAAGAAAACTATTTGAGATGTTGGTTAGTAGTGAAATTTTTTATAAAAAAAGTTAAGAATTTTTAAAGAAATAAAAGTATATAATAGAAACGGGACGGACAATAACATATATATATTTTTTATTTTTTTTATATTTTTTTGGATAAATAAAACTATTTTAGATGCTGGTTAGTAGTGATTTTTTTTTAAAAAAAAAAATTATATAAAAAAATTAAGAATTTTTAAAGAAATAAAAGTATATAATAGAAGAGTGGACGGTGTATGTGTATATGATATATGTTTAAGAGATTGGGTGTTTGGTGTATGGGGTATATGGTATAGGATATGAGTTATGCTTTAGGGTATAGGGTATGGGTGTCTGGTGTATGTGTATATGATATATGTTTAAGAAATTGGATATATTAAAAATTCTTTTATTTAAAAATTATTAACTTTTTTTATGTGTATGATATAATATTATTTTATATTTTAAATTATTATTATTATAAATTATTTTTAATAATTATTATAATAAAGAAATGAGGGTTTATGGGTAGAAATATGATTTAAGGAAAGATGAAAATGTCAATTATTACTTATTATCAATTAATCATATTTTTAGGATTTGTGGTATATGTATATGATTTAGGGTTTAAGGTTTGGGATATAAGTATATGAGATTTGGGATATAGTAATAAGTATTATTAATATTTATTTTATAGATTAAATTATTATTATTGTTAATAAATATTTTTTTATAATTTATTACTATCAATTATTACTTAGGTATATTAATTTTTTTTAGAAGTTTAAATTATTTAATTATTATTATCAATAAATTATATTTTTAGCCATTATTCTTTTAGGATTTAGAGTGAAATTCAAGGCATAGATATATTAATATTTCTTAGAAGTTTAATTTATTTTTTTGTTTTACGTATTTTTTTCTATATTATTATCATAATTTTTATTTATTGTATATTATTCAATTATTAGGTATATTAATAATTATTTTTTACTAATTATTATGATCATTAAAAGTTTTTTGTGATAAAAAAATAAACATAAGAGGTGGCAATAAATCATTAGAACATACTCCCTCCGTTCCGCTACAAATCGCACACTTTCCTTTTTGGGCGTTCCATTACAAACCGCACACTCCCAAAAAGGAAACTTTATATTAATAAAATATTCACCCTACTCCACTCATTCTCTCTCCTACATTATTTTAATACTCACAAGACCATTATAATTTACTATTCCCTCCACTCATTATCTCTCCTATTTTACTTTTACACTCACAACATTTTATTAAAATATCATATTTCTTAATTCCCGCGCAAACAGTGTTATTGCGGATATTAGCGGGACGGAGGGAGTATATATTCACATGGATCACTACCCCAAGCAACATCTTCACCATTAAATACATCAAATATAAATTAATCCAATGATCCAAATTCATTCATGAAAAACACAAATACACTCACTTGATTGGCTTTCTAATTTCACAAGGATTGATTTTTAAATCAATCTGGACCATTAATTGCACACATCCAATGGTCCAAAATCATCCTAACAAAATCCCACCACATTATTTTCTTCCCATTCCAGCCTCCCTCATTCTCTCTCAATCTCTGATCGCCTCCCTCATTCTCTTCCCTTCACTGCATCACCGACGCCCCCTCTCCCCTTCACTGCCATCACCGGCGGTTACGTACCCTACCACATTATTTTCCTCCCATTCCAGCCGCCTCCCTCAATTTCTCTCAATCACCGATCGCCTCTCTCATTCTCTCCCCTTCACTGTATCACCGGCGGCCCCTCTCCCCTTCACTGCCATCACCGGCGCCCCCTCTTCCCACTACCAGAAACTGAGGCTTTAGCGACGGAAATTATGCTATAACGACGGAATGATTTTGGCGTCAACTTTACCGACGGAATTGAATTCCGTCGCTAACTTCCGTCGCTAAAAACGAATATTCCTCGAATATTCGTTTCTTTACCGCCACTAAATTGGGGCCTGATTTACCGACGGAATATTTCGTCGCTAGTTCTTTCTCAGCGACGGAATTATTCCGTCGGTGAAAAGTTATTATATTTTTATTTTTTTTATTTATCAGCGACAGAATAATTTCGTCGGTGATTATAATATTTAATTTTTAATTATTTTTAATTAATCAGCGACGGAATAATTCCGTCGGTAAAAATTAAATATATTTTTTTAAAAAATAAACCAGCGACGGAATATTTCCGTCGATGATTAATTAATTTTTTTTAATTTATCAGCGACGGAATATTTCCGTCGGTGATTATAAATTTAATTTTTAATTATTTTTAGAACTAATTAACAAAATAACTAACTGAAAACATTAAAAAATTTAACTGAAACGTTAGAAAATTGACTGGAATTTCAAAAAACTAACTGAAATTTTGAAAAACTAACTGAAAACGTTAAAAAACTAACTGGAAACGTTAAAAAATTGACTGAAATTCTAAAAAACTAACTGGAAACGTTAAAAAACTGACTGGAATTTCGAAAAACTAACTGAAACCGTTAAAAAGCTGACTGAAAACGTTAATTGCCCAAGTTCTATTATTGTTGCAAGTACAATTATTACTTGCATGGTTGCACCCACCCATATTCCAGTTATTAATGCAAGCACCGGTAAAAAAAAACCAATCATGTATAGAGTGTAGGGTATAGGGTATATAGTATATGGTATAGGGTATATAGTATAAGGTATAGGGTTTAGTATATAGAGTATAGGGTATAGGGTATATAGTATATGGTATAGGGTATAGGGTATATAGTATATGGTATAGGGTATATAGTATATGGTATAGGGTATATAGTATATGGTATAGGGTATATATATAGTATAGGGTATAGGGTATATAGTATATGGTATAGGGTATATAGTATAGGGTATAGGGTATATAGTATATGGTATAGGGTATAGGGTATATAGTATATGGTATAGGGTATATATATAGTATAGGGTATAGGGTATATAATATATGGTATAGGGTATAGGGTTTAGGGTGTAGGTGTTAGGGTTTAGGGTGTAGGGTTTAGGGTTTAGGGGTTAGGGTTTAGAGTTTAGGGTTTAGGGTTTAAGGGTTAGGGATATAGTGTTTAGGGTTTAGGGGTATAATAATGGTGGTAGTGGTTGTGATAGGGGTATAGGGTATATAGTATATGGTATAGGGTATATAGTATAGGGTATAGGGTATAGGGTATATAGTATATGGTATAGGGTATATAGTATAGGGTATAGGGTATAGGGTATAGGGTATATAGTATATGGTATAGGGTATATAGTATAGGGTATAGGGTATAGGGTATATAGTATATGGTATAGGGTATATAGTATAGGGGTTAGGGGTTAGGGTTTAGGGTTTAGGGGTTAGGGTTTAGGGTTTAGGGTTTAGGGGTTAGGGTTTAGGGTTTAGGGTTTAAGGTTTAGGGTTTAGGGTTTAGGGGTTAGGGTTTAGGGTTTAGGGGTTATGGTTTAGGATTTAGGGTATAGGGTTTAGGGTTTAGGGTTTAGGGGTTGGGGGTTAGGGTTTAGGGTTTAGGGTTTAGGGGTTAGGGATATAGTGTTTAGGGTTTAGGGGTATAATAATGGTGGTAGTGGTTGTGATAGGGATATAGGGTATATAGTATATGGTAGTAGTAGTAGTAGTGGTGGTAGTGGTGATAGTGGTGGTGGTGGTGCGTGGTGGTTGTGGTAGTCGTGGTGGTAGTAGTAATAGTTGTGGTGTGGTATAGTAATGGTGGTAGTGGTTGTGATTGTAGTGGTGGAGTGATGGTGGTGGTAGTACGTGGTGGTTATAGTGATTGTAGTGGTGATATATAGTGGTGGTGGTGGTGGTGATAGTAGTGGTGGTAGTAGTAATAGTTGTGGTGTGGTATAGTAATGGTGCTAGTGGTTGTACGTGATAGTAGTGGTGGAGTGGTGGTGGTGGTATTGGTGGTAGTAGTGATTGTAGTGGTGATAGTGATGGTAGTGGTGCGTAGTGGTAGTAGTGATTGTAGTGATGATAGTGATGGTGGTGGTAGTAGCGGCGGAATAATTATGTCGGTGTTAATTAATATATATATATATATATATATATATATATATATATATATATATATATATATATATATATATATATATATATATATATATATATATTAATATAAAATGCAAATTTAGCGACATAAATATTCGTCGGGAAACCCCTCAATAATATGGCATATAAAAAAATGAATAAATATTGAATTTTTTAAATAAATTTAGTGACGGAATAATCCGTCAGTAATATTAAATAATAAAAATTACTATTACAGCATAAAAAATAGCGACGAAATATTCCGTCAGTAATATTAATAATAAAAATAATAATTACAGCATCATACATAATAGCAACGGAATGATCCGTTGATAATCCGTCACTAAAATGGTCCAAAAAATAAAACGACCATTTAAATAGATTCGTCACTAAATTGGTCCAAAAAAATAAAACGACCATTTAAATAGCGACGAAAAATCCGTCACTAATCCGTCGGCATAATGCTTTAAATTGGTCGATTATTTTACGAAATTACCAACGGATTTGAAAACAATAGCGACGAAAAAATCTGTCGCTAAAGCTGATTGAGAACCGTCGGTAATCCGTTGAAAGATTTACCGACGAGCGTTTTACCAACGGAATTTTTTCGTCGGAAATCCGTCGCTAAATCAATTTAGTGACGGATTTTGGGTAACTGCCTTTTTTTCTTGTAGTGAGGGGACATGCTACTTGTTTTAAGGGTTTGGTAAGCTTTATACTCAATATAATAATTTTACCATTTTTTTAACCATTATATTTGTAATAATTATTTTGCTTAATTTTGTTTAACAAATTCAAAACCTTCAACGCCTGTACCTATCCAACCAGACCGCCATATCCAACGAAATGGAGCAATGCAATGTGGTCTCACAAGACAAACTTCTAGACTGTAGTATTATCCAACAATCGTTGACAGCTATTAGGCAGCATCAACGATTTGATGCCCAGCAAGCTCCCCCAACACCGGTAGATCGTGTTCGAGGGGTGCCATTGAGGCAAAATCAGGTTCGTAGACATGCCCGGCATGTGCATGAGGAGCAAGAGATGGGGTTGCAAGATGAGGAGGAGGCGAAGGATGAGGAGGAGGCGGAGGATGAAGAGGAGGGGGAGGATGACGAGGATGAGGGTGTTGAGGATGACGAAGAGGGAGTTAGGGGGAATGCGGAGGGGAGAGTTGATATGAACATGTTAGACGTAGGTCAGTTTTCATTTACGGGGATGATTAATCAGGTACATTCCAGTGGACCAGGTGGGCAGAGCGGTATCACTCAAACTGATTATACTCAGACTCCATCTCAGGCACTTAGCTTTTCACAATTTTCACAATCTCCTAGTTTTACGCCTAGTTTTATTTTGATTCCTACCACATTTCCTGATGGTCCATCTATAGACCCTCATCAGCCATCTTCATCTAGGCCACGTTCGCCAGGCTTATTAGATCGCATGTTTCGAAGAGGGTCAAGGAATCGCAATCCTCGTAATCCTTTCACCCCATCTGATTGGCAGTGACAGATGTGGTCACTAAATGTTTGGATTGATTATTATAGGATTTCTTGTATCTTAATTCATACTATTTCTTTTATTGTTACTTTATCTTTTTTGAAAGTGTAAGGCTATTGTAAAAACCATTAGTTAGTAGTTAAGGGTTATGTATTGTGAAAACCAATCCGTGAATCTCGTTGTTAAATTTTGAATTCAATCCTTACTTAATTTTGTGATCTTTAATCATTAGTTTAATTTTTTTGCAATTTCAATTTAGTCTAATAAATCAAAAACAAAAACCCACTTGGTTACTTTATGCTAATTACTTTACACTAACTTGTTCATATATTTATGGTCTTATCTTAACTGTCAAATCCGGCACTGCCAATGCCGGATTTATCTTAACTGACAAATCCGGCACTGCCAATGCCGGATTTCAAGATTACTTTCCTTTAAAAGGACCAGTTTAATTATAACCTGATTCAAACAAAACCCAAAAATGGATCCATCTCTCCCCCGCCATTCCAAGTGCCGTCCTCAGTCCTCCGGCCAAACATCTGCCCCTCAACCCTCTCACCTCTCTCAAATCAATCTCTCTCAATCCTCTTCAGAGCGTCTGATTCCTGATCCCGCCGGTGTCGTGCAGGCCGCTATGTGCCAGATAAACCTCGATCGTCAGAGCGTTTCCTCTCAGGAACCTCTGATTACGACACAAGAGTATGTATGGAGAGCGATTGAAGATCCCGAGGAGGATAAAGATTTCCAACGCAGTTCTTGACTCTCTGTAATTGAACTGCTCAGTGCTGCTGATGGTATGATTCCTGCTACCCCTTTGAATACTATTAAGGGTGGATGTGTAAATTTTGATAGGATTAATGTTGTTGTTGTTGTTGTCAAGACCTGCACACCAAATGAATTTGGTGATCTTATGGTGACTTTGAAGGTTAGCATATGAGTTTTCTATGATTTCTAGCATGATTAGAAAGTGTCTTAAGTTACTAATTAAGGTAAAATTGTTAGGATCCTACGGGTACAATAGGTGGTACAATTCATCGAAAAGTGCCTTCTGAGAGTGAGTTTGCAAATGACATATCTGTTGGTTCTGTTATGATACTTCATCAGGTATGATGTATTAAATCATATCAGTTAGTACCAAAAATGCAACAACTGAAATCGTTATTAATATTGCCATCTAATCATGTTGTTTTGTAATTTTTAGGTTGTTGTTTTCGCTCGCTCACGATCAGGATATTTTCTTAACACCAAACTCATCAATGTCTTCAAGGTACACATTTTTAGCATGATGAATTGTTGAAAATCATATAGTAATGCATCCATAGAGTGAACTACTCTGATGTTAATTCATTTGCGTTGCAGGTATTTCATAAGGATTTCATCTCATCTGATTTTTCATGAAGGGGTTTCCCATGTTACCGGGAAGCGGTCACTAATTATTTGGTTTGATTAATATAATAGTTGTTGGATTTTTTTTTTTTTGCTATCATATGTGATCGGGATGTAATCACTAATTTGAACTATTTATTTTAATGTTATTTCAACCTTTAAAAGTAGAAAAATAAAGCATAATGAAACGAGGGTTGACTCTACGTATTTATATTAGGGCAAAAGTGAGGTCAAATTTTGGAAAAAAAAAAGTAGAATCCTCTTTATAAAAGGAAACAAAAATTCAGAAAAACGGGTGCTGTGCGGTCGCCCACCTTGGTTCTCGGCGGCCGCCCACTTGTGCAACGGATTTCCATCATTTCCTCCCCAATAGCAAATGAAAACAAGTGAAACTCCATTCATATTTTTTCCTAAAAAATTAAAAAAAAAGTGTCAAAATCCTAAGTTAACAAGCACTATATATAATTTAATTTTAAAAATCAATAATTAAATATACATTACAACAAGTTTATCAAATTAATTTTAACAATTTTGTTAAAATTGCATTATAATTATTTAAATATTTCCTTTAAAAACCATAATTAATCACACAGATAAGCCAACATCTTGTAGAAAAACTAGTTTTTTCTTAACATAAGAAAAAAACTAGTTTTAAAACACTAAGTCTAACTAATAAGAGTGATGAACAATTATGAAAACTAATTTTTTATAACATTTTTTTAAAAAAAAACTAGTTTTTCACAAGAGTTACTCCACAGATAATAATAGATTTAACAACCAATTAAACAAAAATATACATAAAAACTAACATTACAATTTTAATAATCTTCTCTTCCTTCTTCTTCTTTTCTCCTCCTCCTTCTTCTTCTCTTTCTTTCTTTACTTCCTATTTCTATCTTTCTTTCTTTATCTCTAACAACGAAAGTAATTCTCTTTCTTTCTTTACTATCTTTTTCTTTATTTTTCTCTCTTTATTTCTTCTGTAAATGGCAGACGTAATTGGTGCCTTTTTCACCCTTTTCAGTTTTTTCAGTCAAAGCAATTAATGTCGACAAAAAAAAAAAATTAAATCGGAATTTGAAATGCCGGATTTAGCTATGTATTTTTTAAACCGGAAAATAATACAACAAAATATATTTTAAAACCGGAAATTGAGATTCTGAATTTACAAAAAAAAAATATTTTTAAAATCGGAATTTGCAATGCCGGATTTACCTAAAATTAAATCCGGAAAATGAAATGCCGGATATATTTAAATTCAAAACCGGAATTCAAAATTTCGGATTTATTTCAAATTAAATCCGGAAAATGAAATGCCAGATTTACATTAAATCTGGAAATTGAAATTCCGGATTTAAAAAAAAAGTGTTATTTTGATAAATAAGTTTTTTTGAGTGTTATTTTGATAAATAAATATTTAAAAAATAATATTTTGGAATTTTCATCTCGCACGAGTAATATAATGGTCATTCAATAAAGTAATTAAGTTAAAAGTTTGGAAATAGTTGACATTTTTTGCTATTATTATTATTATTAAAAATTTTTAGAAATTTATTTCGATACTTAATTTTTCCTACATTTTTAGTCAAAATTCAATCCGTCCAATCACTAAAAATGTGAGAATATATACATATGCTCCCTACGTCCCACCTTATATTGAACTAGTGATCAAACGGATGTAACTTTGACCAATAGTTAAATAAAAATAATGATTCTAGCAAAGGTTTAAAAATTGTTATTATATTACAATTAATAATATTTTAAATAACAATTTTTAAATTTATATTTGAATAATTATTTTTTATTTAAATATTTGCTAAAATTATATCCGTTTGACCACTAATTCGGTTTTAGACGCAGCGGAGGGTAGTAGATATTATAGTAAGACATAGAATATTAATAGAGATTTAAATAATTAAGGAAGAAGTAGGTGAAATGGCTCATAATCTATTTCCTTATCAGGAGAATTTAATCAAACAGCTTTCCTCAAACACGACACAATTACATAAGAGATCTCTAAATACACGAACAAACAAGAAAATACAAAAGGAAATGAAAAAGAAATAAATAAAGCAGAGCGCGTTACATCAACAACAGTAAAATATAAATTCAGATATCCTTTATTTATTTATTTATTTATTTATTCTCCATCTTCATATAAGTACAGTATATATTCTCTCTCCCGGAATAAGCAGTCCTGCAAGAATATATAATGTAATTTATTAATCATTAACTAGGTTAATGTAAATTGTAACTAAATATAGTAAATGCAGAGGAAAGTATACCTTCCTAAAGTAGTAAACTTAATACACTACTTTGATCGTTTAATCATCCATTTTTCTTTTTCCAAATATTTTTAGTTAATTATTTTCTTTCTAGGTATGAAATAAAAAATTGCATGGTAAATTAATTTAGAAGGGAAAAAAGTGGAAAACTAGCTTGCTGTTTCTTGTATGGCAAGTTGCTAGATATTGAATAATTACCTTAAAGCATTAAAGGCATGGCTTAGTAGTGGTAAGGAGGAGGTGGTGAACTGTAGATGTAATGTGGAGGAGGTGGGGACTTGTAAACCGGTGGTGGTGGGGACTTGTAAACGGGTGGTGGTGGGGACTTGTAAATGGGGGGAGGTGGGGACTTGTAAACGGGTGGTGGTGGGGACTTGTAAACCGGTGGTGGTGGTGACTTGTAGACAGGTGGTGGTGGTGACTTGTAGACAGGTGGTGGTGGGGACTTGTAAACCGGTGGTGGTGGTGACTTGTAGACAGGTGGTGGTGGGGACTTGTAAACTGGGGGTGGTGGGGACTTGTAAACCGGTGGTGGGGGAGACTTGTAAACCGGGGGTGGTGGGGATTTATAAACCGGTGGTGGGGGAGACTTGTAAACCGGTGGTGGTGGGGATTTGTAAACTGGTGGTGGTGGGGACTTGTAGACTGGTGGTGGTGGGGACTTGTAAACAGGTGGTGGTGGTGGTGAAGAGTAAACATACTTATCAGAAGCAGCAATGGTTGCTGATGGGAAGACAATGGCCACTAAGAGAGTGATCATGAGAGAGGCCATCTTAGGACCCATGTTTAGAATAGAACTGGGTGGTTTTTTTTTTTGTTATGTTCTATAGGCAGCTCCCTCTCCCTATATATAGCTCAAAATCTGTGTCTTTTAACCCTAATAATTTCTTCAAATTATGGTAATTAAAGTCCAACTTGGTTGAGTAGTGCAACGTATGCATTCTGCTCAAAATGTTTGAATGGGTTTGTTATGTATCTATGTCCAGCCCAAAAAAATAATAATATCTTCTACAGTATATTCTAAAAAGTAAATATTTATTACTAAAATGGACATAATTTGCTAGAATTATTTTGTCATTTTCAAAATTTGTTATGTACTATATCTGTTAAATAAAAGAGTCAAATTTGTAAGCGCGTAGCTATAATTACATACTCCATAACTCCAAGAAATTATAATAAATTATTTTATCTCTAGAAACACAATTCTTATTTTTGAAAAATAAAATAAAAAAATGAAATGCACTGTATGATGGGGATATATATTACCTGCACACGAATACTTCCTTCATCTTGAAAATATTATCTTAATATTTTTGATGAAAAATCAAAATATTACTTTTTAAATATTTATTTATCAAAATAACACCCAAAAAAACTTATTTACCAAAATAATATATTTTTTTTTAAAACCGGCACTCCATTTTCCGGTTTTAAGGTAAATCCGGCACACCATTTTCCGGATTTAATTTAGAATAAATCCGGAAGTTCCAAATCCGGATTTGAATTTTAAATAAATCCGGCACTTCATTTTTCGGATTTAATTTTAGTTAAATCTTGAGTTCCTTTTTCCGATTTAAAATTTTTTCTTTTTGTAAATCAGGCATTGCTACTTCTGATTTTAAAATTAATTTTTTTTTTGTGTAATGTCGAATTAGAGTCAGAAGAGGAATTAATTTTCTGAAAATTTTAAATCTGGCACTTCCACATCCGGTTTCTAAAATAATTTATTTTTTTTTGTGTGTTTTTGTCATGAGTGTGTTTTTTTTTTTAAGTTTTTTTGTTTTTTTCAAATCATGGGTTGTGTCTATTGCAGTACATATCATGCAAATGCTTTGAGAAAAGAAAGAAAAGAGGAAGAAAGAGAAAAGAAGAAGACGGAACTTGAGAAAAGAAAGAAAAGCAAGAAGAAAGAGAAGGAGGAAAGAAAGAGTAAGAAGAAGTCGTCAACGAGTAATACTAAGTAAGTATTATATCAATTATTTATGTTTCTGCTCATTATATGTACAACTGCTTAGAATAAAAATGTACTTATAAGTTATATAGGTCTGAAATCAGCCACGCCTAAAGTGATTGTAGAATCATATATTTGTATGAAATAAACATACGCGGCGATCTGTATTCACAGATAGGCAGGAAAATATTATGACCACGTACTTTTAAAGTATAAGTCAATTTTTCGTAGAAAATGAATTTTACTGTAGCAGTACTGTAGCAATTAATTATTCCGACTTTAATTTGATTTTATATTTGTCATTTTCAATTATTATTCTCATGCTTTATCCAGCAAATTTTCATTACGATTTTGGAGAAATTTTGTTAAATTGCAAGGTTAGTATTCTTTTGTTGTTTATTATGTAAATTTATGTTATTTTTTGTTAAATTATTATGATTTGACTATGATATTTGTGTGTTTCAGATGGATCAATTTGCAGTGCAATCTTTTGTTGATCCAGGGCCGATAAATGGTTTTGTATTGACTTCACAGGCTAACCATCGGTTGAATTATATTTGGGCTGGACAACCTGTTGAGAAACTTAGAATTAGGGGTTCAACAGGGCTGCCCAAAATATTGGATTGGAGGATAGTTGAAAGTCTCAAACATGCTGAATTTTACGGGGTGTATAATTTGGGTCATTTCAAAATAGATTGGCATTTGATAGAGGCTTTGGTTGAGAGATGGCGTTCGAAAACCCACACCTTTCTTTTACTCGTAGGAGAGATGACTATCACATTGGAGGATATTGGTATGCTATGTGGCCTTCCTATAGATGGAGATGCTGTGATTAGTTCAGAAACTTCTAAGAAAAAGGGGGAATCGATTAAGTTATGCGAAGAGTTACTTGGAATTACACCATCTGAAAGTGACTTGAAAGTTTGTTCATTGTCTGTTACAATGAACAAACTTAAAGAATCCATCTGTAAGGTATTCATGTCATTAACATACTCATTTTGTAATGGCTCCTCATGGGTTTCAAACTCCTCAACATCACATTATCAACTGAATTCATCTTAACATGCAATTGTAAGAAACTCAACCCCCAAATTGAGCAGAAACATCAAACATGAGTTTTATACCCATATCATTTTCGATTAGAAATGGAATGTAGTTTGAAACCCCATGGGCGACAAGATAAGAATATCTACAAGTAACTTCGAATTGAATATTGGCTCGATCTACCCCAATTTTCTTACATAACTTCTTAATCAACTTCCTGTAACTCCATCGAGTTTTAGCTATAAGTGCACATTTTGAAGCATTTTCAAAATTCTCAGCTTCAAACGGATTTTCATCATTTCCTTCCCAATAGCACATGAAAACAAATGGAACTCCATTCATATTTTTTTCTAAAAAATTAAAAAAAAAAAATCTGTCAAAATTCTAAGTTAACAAGCACTATATATAATTTAATTTTAAAAATCAAAACTTAAAAATCAATAATTAAATATACATTACAACAAGTTTAACAAATTAATTTTAACAATTTTCATAAAATAGCATTATAATTATTTAAATATTTCCTTTAAAAATCATAATTAATCAAACAGATAATAATAGATTTAACAACCAATTAAAAACATAAAAAAAAAAAACTAACCTTATAATTTTAATAATCTTCTCTTCCTTCTTCTTCTTTTCTCCTCCTCCTTCTTCTTCTTCTCTTTCTTTCTTTACTTCCTTTTTCTTTCTTTCTTTCTCTCTAACAACCAACGAATTCTCTTTATTTCTTTACAACTATTTTTTTCCTCTTTATTTCTTCTGTAAATAAATGGCAGACTAACCTTTTTCAACATTTTCAGTCAAAGCAAATTAATGTCGACAAAAAAAAATTATTTTAGAAATCGGAATTGGAACTGCCGGATTTAAAATTTTCAGAAAATTAATTCCTCTTTTGATTCGACATTACACAAAAAAATATTAATTTTAAAACCGGAATTTGGATTGCCGGATCACACAATATATATATATATATATATATATATATATATATATATATATATTAAATTTAAAACCGGAATTTGGATTGCCGAATTTACAAAAAAAAAAAAAAAAATTAATTCCGAAAAATGGACCTCCAGATTTAACTAAAATTAAATCCGGAAAAAGAAGTGCCAGATTTATTTAAAATTACAAAACCGGATTTGGAACTTCCGGATTTATTCCGGAAAACAAACTGCCGGATTTAAAAAAAAAAAGTGTTTGAACATACCAAAAGTGTCGAGCTGGGCCAAACGAGTAAAGCCCAATCACAAGCAGCCTTAGCCATCACATTCTCCGTGAGGCTGGCCCAATCAGAACAAGACCCAAAGCCCATCTCATGTATCAGTCGACTAAGCCCATGGTCCGACCTACCAGGCCCCGACCTAGCTTAGTCCGACCTTATGATTCATACCATAATTCGGGTACGAACCATGCTCTACCCGCCAGTCGGGTCGACCATTCCGTGAATGGTCGACTTTCGGACCTAAACCACCGGTGACGACCCGCGAGATGTGGATGCACGTGGGTCAAATCATTCTTTAACGGTATCCCTATAAATCGGGGACGGTTACAAGCATGTTCCCACGAGCATAGCTTCGCCGCTATAATTTCGGAGCTCATGTAGCCCTATCATTAAACTACCTACACCAACTATAAATACTTCATCACTACCAACGGTGCAAAGGTAACTGCCATTTTGTATTCTGAGTTCATTATTCAATACATTTTGTGCTATATACAAGCGTGATCTTACTCTCACTGCCGAGCGTCTTCGCCGGAGACACATCCGGCTAGTCGTGGGTTCTATTTTCAGTCGAAAGCCGGGTGATCGAGTCTGCCACGTGGAGGAAGATTGATAAGCACATTTCTGCGGCATCGGTTTGGTTCCATTAGGGAACGTGCTTTTTAACTTGACCTCGAAACTTTTCCTAACCTACAACGATGGTGACTTCAGAAGGACACGTATCCGAGGCTTCACTTGGGCATGACGAAGTTAACAACCACAACAATACAAACGTTGGAAATGCAGATTTGCCTCCTCCTCCCCCTCCTCAACGACATCATGCTAGGGCGACACGCTCTAACAGGCGTGGGCCGATGGCGGCAGTGGGATTGCCAGATGCAAGGAGAGAAAAGCGTCCTATGGAAGGACAGGGAGCTCCACCTCACCCAAAACGTACAACTGGTTATGCGAATGTGGGAAGCAGGGCAGGTCCCTCCACTAATCCCATGAGCAAGAAAGAAATGATGTTGGAGCGAGCCCGGATTACGGTGACTTGATAGCCGTGGAGGAGGCGGAAACGAGCCGACATACGCTCTACGAGAGAGTGGCACTGCTCGGGTTTCTAATGGGCAACGGGCCGGGAGTGCTAGGCCAAATGAAGGTGTGGGCGAGAATGGCGAGGACGGGATAGTTCGGCGAGCTCCTACCATTGTTCATGTGCCGAGTAATGATTTAAGGAGCTAGCCTCAACGAAACAGAAGCGAGGCTCAATCGATTTGAGGACTCGGTTAACGGCCAACGAAACAGCATGTCTCTCCCAGCGCGAACGCGAGATCGGGATCCCATAGAGACGAGGAACGGGCATAGGTCGCTGTGAGAGGGGAAAGGCGCAGTCGCCACATGGAGATCACGGGCGCGAGGTCGCCGTCTGGCTGGCGAGAGGCGCGGGTCGCCTCAAAGAAGTAACGAGACATAGATCTCCCATAAGATCGAAAGGACCAATTCTCACGGGGACGAAGGAGTAGGCAAGTGACTCCCCGAAGTGAGGGCCGAGAGGTCAGCTTGCTCCCTCAGGGAGATGAGAGACCCGTGCCGAGAGAATGGTTGTTGATGAAAAAGAAATTTGAGCAATGGGAGGAGGAGAAGAAGAAGGATCTTTGGAAAGGTCGAACGAATTGATTTTGCTCTTCGACCCTTATCGAAAGAAATCGAGAGATAGTCGACCTCCTCCTACTTTCGAGGTTGCCACTTACGGAGAAGTACTGCAGGTCGACAAATGCCGGGAGCCACATAGCACATCTGGAAGCCACTATGTGTTTTGTCGCCAATGAGGATGACAACATGTGCAAAGCTCTCCTAAGCACACTTCTTGGGGCGACCTTAACTTGGTTGATGGTTTGGGCTTTGGTAGTATCACCGCTTGGGCATGCTTGAGAACAAAATTCTTAGACCGCTTCTCATTGCGGGAGCTCGGAAGATAACCGTCAACGATCTGAATAACTTGGTGCGGGGTAAGAATGAAAGCTCGATGAGCTATTTCACCAAGTTCAAAGAGATGGTTGATAAGATAGAGGAAGACCTCACGAGACGAGAGAGGTAATAAATTGCTTAGAAGTGGTATTTCCTCGAGAAGACATGGACTACGAGCTCACGGTCCGAACGGTCACAACTCGACGGGAGTTGTTTGAAAAGGTGTATAATGTCGCTCACGGTGAGGAAAGAAAAGAAAAGAAAAAGGGAAAGAGCCCCAAGGTTGAAGTCGGCGATGATAAAAAGGACTCCAATAAGAATGGGGGAACAATAAAAATGGAAAGAACGAGAACTAGGGCAACGAGAGAAGGTGCCGAAGCTTTCAGCTCCTCACGGTGAGTCGGGCGAGATTTTGAATCTTTGTCGAACGGCTCCTCCGGTCCCAATGAATCCGGGCAACAAGTTCGGGAGGGACAACGGCAAATGCTGCGACTACCACAAAGACACTGGTCATCTCACGAGAGGATTGCTTGGGATTAAAGCGTATCATCCGAGAGAATGGTCGACCGGGGAGACTCGAAGCTTATGTGAAGAGACCTCAAGGCGGGGAGGTGAGCGGCCAGACGGGTGGGCAACAAGGACCTAGGCGGCCTAGGCGGAACACAGGGGTCATCAGCTGAACAAGCGAGCAACACGGCCATCAAGCCTGAGATATTCCGGCTCACCTAAGGCCCCACATGTGCCTCGAGGAGAGAAGTAAGAGATGAGGCGATCAGCTTCTACCCCCATGAATTGGCAACAAATATGGCGGCTAGGGAGCAAGTTCTCGTCATCCCAGGCCTCATTGATGGATGTACGACGAGCAGACTCTTAGTCGACACGGGGGCTGCAAGGATATTTTGTTTTACAAAACTTTCGAGGAGATGGGTCTTAATGATGAGCGGTTGGAGAGATATGATGGCGAGGTTGGAGGGCTTCACCAACCACCGAGTTGATGCTAAAGGCCGAGATAGTGCTCGACGTCGACCTAGGCCGGCACCCCTCGGGATTGTCTCGAAGGTACAATTTATCGTAATTGATGTAAATAGTGACTATGCCGCCATACTTGGAATTCTGGACGGGTCGCTCTTGGAATGGTAGCATCAATTCCTCACCGGCGAGTAAAGTTCCCCACACTGTGGAGTGGGTTGCGTACAAGGCACGGCTCGTGCTTATACGGATCATGTTCTAAGAGAAAGAAAGAAAAGGGAGAGTTTGGAGATTGAGGCTGGCGATGGTTACTTGAAGCTGTCTCGATCGATCACCAAAACTACCCATTGTCAACAATCACCGACGTGGTAGAGTCGACCTATCGCTCAAATGACGAGGTCATGCTTGAGTCGACACGTCACTCTAACACCAGCGAGGTCGATTCGGATGTAGTTATGGTCGATCAAGTCGTCATAGGAGACCTATGCCTCCGAGATAGACAATAACTCGGGGCCACTACCAACAAGGTTGCGGACAAGCTTGATGATATGATAGGCGAGGAGGCTCCACACTTGGGAGGCGAGGAAAGACAAAAGGTCGGGAAATCATAGTGGAGACTCTACAATTCGAGAGATGGGCCGAGCTAGAAGGCGTGGATGAGCTAGAGTCGGTAATCACCAACCTTTCTTACCCCGACCAAAAAATTCGGATTGGGAAGCGGCTATCGGTTGAGGAGCGAGCGAGAAATCATCGAGCTACTCAAAGAAAGTAATGATGTCTTTGCATGGAGGGTAGAAGACATGAGGGGAATCAAGGAGGAGGTCGCTGTTCCACGGGCGGAAGTCGGCCGACCATAAAGCCTAGACCCCAAAGTTGAGAAGTTTTGCTCGCGACAAGGAAGAGGCTATCAAAGCGAGAGGTACAAAAACTTTTGAGCGCGGGTATAATCAAAGAGGCCACTCATACAACGTGGTTGGCCAACGTGGTCATGGTGAAGAAATCGAATGGCAAGTGGCGGATGTGTGTCGACTTCACTACTCTCAATCTAGCTTGCCCAAAGGATAGCTATCCTCTTCCTAGAATTGACAAGCTTGTTGATTCCATTGCTTTGGTCACTCTACTCTCGGTTTCTGGATGCTTACTCGGGATACCACCGAGATAAAGATGCACGAGGATGACATAGTGAAAACGGCGTTTCGGGCGGTGGAGGCATCTCTTGCTACAATATGATGCCTTTTGGATTGAAGAATGCGGGAGCGACCTATCGAGAGGATGGTGAAAAAGTCTTTGCCTCACGAGATTGGTCGAAATATGGAGGCCTACGTTGACGACATGGTCATTAAAACTAAGGCCGGGAGTCACGTGGTCGACCTAAAGGAGACATTCGCCAATTTACGAGCAAACGACATGAAGCTCGGCCCGGTAAATGTGTGTTTGGAGTGGCGGTGGCAAGTTCTTGGGATTCATGGTATCTCGAAAGGGGCATAGAAGCTAATCCGAGAGAAGATAAAGGCTTTAGTCGACATGAAGGCTCCCACCACTATCAAAGAGATGCGGCGACTTAATGGAAGGGTAGCGGCTCTTGGTCGCTTCATATCAAAGTCGGCGAAAGGTCTCTCCCCTTCTTCAAAGCATTGAGGGGACGAAAAGTTTTGAATGGACGACCGAATGTCATTCGTCGTTCCAACAATTGAAGGATTACCTCGCTACTCCACCTGCTAAGTAGCCCGACCACTTGGTGAGACTTTGTTTGTATATCTATACGTGGGAGACAAGTCGGTTGCGGCGGTGTTGATTAGAGAGGATGAAGGACTTCAAAGCTTGTGTACTATATCGGCAAGGCTTTATCGGATGTGGAAAGTAGGTATTACAACGGCGAGAAGGTCGCTTATGCTCTAGTCGTGGCTTCACGGAAGGCTGCGAGCTTATTTTCTAGCTCATCCAATCGTGGTTCTTACTAATGCTCCTTTGAGAAAGATATTGCACAAGCTGAGAGTTCGGGTCATTGCTCAATTGGTCAATTGCCCTCACTTGAATTTGACATTGACTATCGACCTCGAAAGGCGTTGAAGGCTCAAGCTCTAGGCGACTTCTTGAGTCGAGCTTACGTTCGCATGGAAGACGACGAGCAACGAACTCCTAAAGGAAAAGCTAAGGGGAAAGAACCGAGTCCCAGTCGTCATTAGCCTGCAGACGATTGTTGGAAGGTCTATTCGGACGGGTCGCGACCAAGAATAGCGATGGAGGCTGGAATAGTGTTGATTGAAGCCGAGAATGCTGGGACCGTGTATGAAGGAATCACTAAGGTTCAAGTTTGATGCTTCCAATAACCGGGTGAATACGAGGCCTTGATTGCGGCTATTGAGTATGCCAAGTGCTTGGAGCGACTAAGATCATGGCTTCTTGTGACTCACAATTGATAGTCAACCGAGGTCGAGGCGAGTACGAAGTGCTTAGTTCTACTCTCATCAAATACTGCGACACAGTGAAGGAGCTAATAAAGGACTTAGAATTACAGGAGATTCGAAGAATTGGAAGAGAAGATAACGAGCGGTGATCTCCTTTCGAAACTTGCTACTTCGGATGAGCCACATGACGAGCCCATCTCCTTCCTCGAAAATCCGGCTTATGAGAGGGTAAAAATTCGGTGCATAGATGATCCCTCAAGAAATTGGACTCGGGAGAGGTGTTGGATCGAGGAAATGAAAGCATACCTAGAAAATGGAGAGGCGCCGGATGACGAGAGGAAGGCTCGAGCTATCAAAAGAAAGCTCCAAGGTATGTCATTCAAGGAGGCGACTGTTCGGGAGATCTTATACTCGGCCATTGCTAAAGTGCATCCATCCCCAAGAGGTCGCCCTATTGATACACGAAGTGCATAGTGGAATTTGTGGTGGACACCGGGGGCCGGGACTGCTTCGACAAGTTAATCACATTGGGATACTGCGGCCACACATGAGAGGCGACACTCACAACTTTGTTCGGCAATGTGATCAATGCCAAAGGTTTGCCAACCTTCCCCATATGCCTCTGGCAGAAGCGAGACTCTGTGATCGCGGCTTGGCCATTTGACATGTGGGGCGTCGACACGATTGGACCCTTCCCTCACTTGAGAAGCTGCAAGTATGTGATAGTGGCCATAGATTACTTCACCAAATGGGTTGAGGCCAAACCACTAGCTCGCATCACGAGAGGAGAATGCTATCAACTTCATGCACGACTTCATTTGGTGTCGGTTTGGTTTTCCTCGAGCTATAGTGTCGACAATGGGTTACAGTTCTCCCGAGACTTTCGAAACGAGAGATGAAGCGAGTGGGAATCAAACATTGGAAATCCTCTGTCGCCTATCCTCAAGGAAATGGGCAAGTAGAAGCGGCAAATAAACTTGTTCTATCTTCGCTCAAGACCGGGCTCGTAGGTCGACGAAACAATTGGTTGGACGAACTCCCCCTTGCTCTTTGGGCGGTTCGTACAACCACTCGGGGGCCTACGGGAAACCCCTTTTGCTCTCACATATGGGTCGAGGCCATGGCACTTTCTTGAGCTCGAGATTCCCTACGGCTAGAGTGACCTTCTTTGATCAAGAGCGAGAATGACACCAACGGGTTGATCGACTTGGACACGATCGACGAGAAGCGAAAGCGACCTACCTCAGAATGGTCAATTACAAGCGGCGGACTAAAATTTATCACGACAAGAAGGTCGAGGCAAGGTCGTTCCAAGTTGGGGATTACGTATTGAGAAAGATTGAGGCAACGGGCGAAGGACCCGACGAGAATAAACTATCTCCTAATTGGGAAGGTCCATATGTGGTTA
The DNA here is from genome assembly GCA_022495995.1 of Adenophora triphylla var. japonica. NCBI lineage: Eukaryota > Viridiplantae > Streptophyta > Magnoliopsida > Asterales > Campanulaceae > Adenophora > Adenophora triphylla. Next base: position 26,070 of record JAFEMH010007305.1, read on the forward strand.
CTCGAGTGGTCAAGGAAGGGACCTACATGATAGCTCATCTGGAGGTGACGAATTGAAACATCCTTGGCATGCTACTCACCTCATCAAATACTACTTCTAGCTTTCAGTTTCAAAGTTCGAGCTTGTATTAAGTTCTAGTTTCAAGTTGATGTAAGCATATTCCCCAATTCAATAAAAAGCTCAGTTTATTCGATCAAACATAGTGTTACACCAATCCCAACAAGCTCGACTCATAGTCAGCTTCGTCCTAACAAGCTCGATTCTTAATCAGCTTTGTTCATTTAAAAAGTCCGACTCTTAGTCGACTTCGTTTTAACAAACTCGACTCTTAGTCGGTTTGATGCAGCAGCTCGATTCTTAATCGGCTTTGTTCATTTAACAAGTCCGACTCTTAGTCGACTTCGTTTTAACAAACTCGACTCTTAGTCAGTTTGATGCCTTAGCTCGATTCTTAATCAGCTTTGTTCATTTAACAAGTCCGACTCTTAGTCGACTTCGTTCTAACAAACTCGACCCTTAGTCAGTTTGTTCTAATCAGTTCGACCCTAGGTCAGCTTCAACAACGTAAGCAGGTTTGACTCATAGTCAATCTTGTTCACCAGAAAGTTAACCAAGTTTGAGGTCGACTAAGTCTATAAAGATCAAGTCACCTTTAAACTTAAGTTGACTCATTTACCTTATCTACATCTAGCTCGACATACACTATGAAATGAAAAACATACAACATACAGAGATCAAAGGTCAGCTAAGATTAGATATAACAAGTCTCCCAAAAGTGGGCTAAGACTTGGGCAAAACTAAGACTACAAAAGTATCATACCTCCCAAAAATTGGGCCAAGGCACTCGTACACACTAAACAAAAATAAATATTGTTTGGTACTTGTTTGTTACATCACTTTTCTAACATTCAAAGGAAAATCACGTAGAGGGCTCGGCTTCAGTTTGGCCGTCCATAGTAGCTCGATCTCCTCCATTTTCCTCCCTCTCGCTCGAAAGTCTTTGGGCTCCCAGACTCGGTAGAAGCATCCTTTGACACGTCACCACCTGAGGCGGGTTCCTCGGATTCTCAAGTTCCTTCAACATCGTGTTAAAATTAACGAGGTTCAATAGGAAGGGGATCCCAAGGCTCCAACCCCATGTCGGCATCTTCCAGGGCTAAGGCGGCCAAATCATTATCGTTATATGGGACTTGGGGATGTCCTTGGCGGGCTTCCATATCGTACTGTTCCTGAGACGCCCATTTTACCAGTTGGTCGCGAGAAATATTGGCGAGAGGGTCGACCAAGATACGCCGAGCCATATGACGTCGGCCAACATCATAAAATTTGAAAGCTTGAGCCTGAACCTCATCAAGACACTCGTCACTAACTTTATAAGCTTCCACGGCGGCTTTGGCTTGAGCAGCAGCATCCTCCTTCCACTTAGCGCAGGACGCAGCATGATCTTCTTGCAGCTTTTTCAGAGAATCTTCTTTATCTTGAAGCTTTTTCTTGATCGTATCAAGCTCAGCCTTGGTCGTCTCGTTCATCAACCTAAAGCCAGTGTTCTCCTCCCTCGCATGGTTACTTCCGCGTTGGCCACACCCAAGTGGGCCCGAGATTCATCCCTCTCTTTCACGGTGTCATTGTGAACCAGCTTCAGGGCATCATATTCTGAGTTGGCATCGACCAGCTCCTCTCTTATCTTAGTCACCTCCTGGCATTTGCGAGTATATTGGATCTTGGCCAATATCTCTTGTTCAGGCGACCTTCCAACTACTTTTAGCTTGCTCGTTGATAGTAAGAGACTGCACAAAAAAAAAAAACAAAAATACAGTTTCAGATTTACAAGAAGATTGAAAGCCAAGAGAATCATAAACAAATGAAAGCAAAAGGGATACCTCGCTATGAATAAGACCAGATCGTTGAATGTATTCCTCGGGAGTGAATCCTCGCTCCGTTAGTTGTGCTTGCAAGTTGGGATCCACAGCTCGCCTCACTACTACCTGCCCAAATTCTAGCCCGGACAGGCTGCGACTTGTACAATCTATGGGGGTAAGGGGAGGAACCTCACTCAACCTGCATACCTCTGATTGGATAAATTCCCATTTAGAGGGAGTAGGAGAAGAAGGGTGAGTAAAGCTCGACGATTTTTGCGACTTTCCACCTCCAAGTTCTTGGTCGTCGTCTGCCCTCTTCCTTGACCTGGTTTTTGGTGGCATGGTGGTTTCGTCCTCTAAATCGATGAGGTCGACATCGGTATTCTCAGGGAGAGCATCCTCTATTGATCCTCGTGCAAACTCAGGACCCAGTGGTTTATCAGATGAGACATCAACCTCAGGAGGGTCCACCCCATTTTTTTTATTTTTTTTTTTTTTTATTTTTTTTTTTTTTTTTGGTCTTTGGGAGGATCGGACTTTGCAAGATCTTCGATCTCCGTTTCTTCTAGAGGAATCATCCCAATCCCTCCTTTGGGTAACGGTTCGTTTCTCTTCACAGGCTTCTTTCTCTCTCGGCTCGAACATTGGTCGCTCCATGACCTTTGGCGGTTTTCCTTCGTTGGTGGTGCTCACAATGCGAACCATATTTGCTTGCATTGTTCGGGGTCAAAAGCTGAAAAATCCAAAAGTGAGAATGCTAGCTCGGCGGATCAAAGTTCTATGTATAAACTAAAAGTTTTGCATACGAGCAAGTTATCTACGAACTAACAGTTATATGTTCAAAATAAAGTTCTATGTACGAGTTAAAATTCTACATACGAAGCAATACACTGCGAGCAAGAAGTCCTACTATCCAACACGGGTTAAAATCCTACGAGCTAGTGGCCTATCGACTTGACCTAGAAAGACAATGAATGGATACTTACCACCAAAGTGATCACCATTTTCCTTACAATAGTTGGGAGTCTTGCTACACAAACTACACTTATACTGAAAATTTTCCGTGGGCGTGGGTCACCCAATTGGGGTACATGGGATTCCTCACAATCAATGCCAAGGGAGCTACATCCTCATCTCCCAACAGCATCCGCTTGAATAAAATTATTTTTGTTTGCACCAAGGAGGCCCCGGCTAATCGGCCCTTCGGCGGCAATCATGCGTAGTCTATCGAAGAGCCTTACACCAATCGGGGCCCGGTAATCCTCCTCTTTCGTTCGGCGAGACTCTTCATTGGGAGAGGAAATTCCCGCCAAGTCGACTTTCGACGAGGACCATGTGAGAATTCCGGCTGTCACCTTGTCGGGAGATTAATGAACAACTTGGGGGCCTTAGACTTAGCGGGAGTACTATAACCCTTGGTCCTCTTATCAAAAGCCACCCTGAAGAACTCCTGAACACCTTCATACATGGTTCATACCCTAAGAAGCGGCAAACCATGGCGAAGCAAACTAATACCCGACAAGAATTGGCTCCGCTCTGCATTGGGGCAGCGTTCATACACTCCAAAAATTCGCAAATAAAGGGGTCTAATGGAAGTCTCAATCCTGCTTCGAATTGGCCGTAGAAGAAGGCCACCCTAGTGGAATCCCAAGCCCAATGTTGCCAGCTTTGTGTTTTCTTCTCCTTGGGGTTGACATAAGTGATTTGGTAATTCTCTCTATCCACCTCATAGAAATTGTAGAGCAGCTCTACCCTGGACTCAGCTCCTTTATTTCCAAGCTCTGGTTTAGGAGCCTCGTATCCCCTTTCATTGCGACCTGGAACGGCCTTTGAGCAGAACGCATCCACAATCCGACCAGAGGAGGAGCTCGCTGACGCCTGAGCCGACATATCTGAGGAAGAAGAAACAGGGGAATCAGTCCTAAGTACAGACTCCCATGACCTATCTAAGGGCGACCTAGATTCCCACAGGAAGCCTTTGCTATTCCTAACAAAACAAGGTTTTTGGGATCCCCTAATATAGTGCATCACCAAGTGGTCTAACAGTTCATGGAATAGATGGAAACCTATTATTCTAGGATCATCAACAAGCAAATCATCTAGTTCATCACCTACAGGAAGTTCAAGCCCATTGAAGCGCAAACCCCACCTAGTCAGAATGGTGGAACATTCATCAATGGGTATCTCCTTCCACTTTCCGCCTAGACATTTGTATACCCTACGATTGGCGGAGCAATGGCCATACCAAGCCCCAGGTTCACTACTAAAAGTTCTAGCCATGGTAGAATCAAAAAGAGCAACAAAAAGTTGAAGCCCTAAAGAAGACAAGAGGGGTACCTTGATCAGGCGTGAAAGACGAAATTGTTGAGGAAGATCGAAGCTCCAATAAATCCTATCGCTATTCCGATAAATCCGCCACAAAGATACGAATGCAAAATTTCTAAATGGGAGAGGATTCTGGTTTTTATATCTTACGAATTTGAAAGGGAGAAGGAGATTCAAAAAATCATTGTTCCAATTAAATGAGGGAAACGGTTCCCAAGGCGGTTTCCCAAGCGTCAGAATAATAATCATTGCGGAATACGGTGCTCCTTCATCTCCGACCGTTCATCCTCAACGTCTTGGATTGTGCCACGTCATCTTGATCGACTTAACCTCAGAACGAGTATCGACCTGCGAGTAACAACAAATTTCCAAGCAAGATTTCCTTAACTTCCCAGTCGACAAAGTCAACTCGAAAGTTGGGGGCCACTGAACATACCAAAAGTGTCGAGCTGGGCCAAACGAGTAAAGCCCAATCACAAGCAGCCTTAGCCATCACATTCTCCGTGAGGCTGGCCCAATCAGAACAAGACCCAAAGCCCATCTCATGTATCGGTCGACTAAGCCCGTGGTCCGACCTACCAGGCCCGACCTAGCTTAGTCCGACCTTATGATTCATACCATAATTCGGGTACGAACCATGCTCTACCACTGCCGATCGGGTCGACCATTCCGTGAATGGTCGACCTCGACCTAAACCACCAGTGACGACCCACAGATGTGGATGCACGTGGGTCAAATCATTCTTTAACAGTATCCCTATAAATCAGGGACGGTTACAAGCATGTTCCCACGAGCATAACTGCCGCTATAATTTCGGAGCTCATGTAGCCCTATCATTAAACTACCTACACCAACTATAAATACTTCATCACTACCAACGGTGCAAAGGTAACTGCCATTTTGTATTCTGAGTTCATTATTCAATACATTTTGTGCTATATACAACTGTGATCTTACTCTCACGCCCGAGCGTCTTCGCCGGAGACACATCCGGCTAGTCGTGGGTTCTGTTTTCAGGTCAAGAAGCCAGGTGATCAGTCCTGCCACGTGGAGGAAGATTGATAAGCACATTTCCTGCAGCATCAGTGTTATTTTGATAAATAATTTTTTTTGGGTGTTATTTTGATAAGTAAATATTTAAAAAGTAATATTTTGGTTTTTTCATCAATATTTTTATGATTAACTTTATTGAGATTAGACTAAAAATTTAGGAAAAATTACTTATCTTGATTAAATTTTTGTACATACTCCCTCCCTTCCTGTCGAGCGGAAACTTATTTCCTTTTTGATCTGTCCCAGTCCAATGGAGACTGTCCAAAATGGAAGGAAATTTTTACTATTTTTCCCACTCATTCTCTCTCCTATTTTACTTTTACACTCACAACACCAATCAAATCACTATTCCTCTAACTCATTCTCTCTCCTATTTAATTTTTCATACTCACAATATTTCCTTCCATTTTTTATTTTTCTTACTTTTTCTTAATCTGTGTATCCAAATTTTTGGTATCCATTTGGCTGGGGCGGAAGGAATATACTGAAGCACCATTAAATACATTTTTAATCATATTTTTGTACTTTCTAGAATAATGCATTTTATTTTCTTTTGTCAGAGATTAACCCAATTGACCATTAAAATTAAAGTGATTATTTTTTCAGATGCACTCCTTCTGTTCCATAAAACATTACCCCTTTTACTATTTTGGACGTCCCACTTTAAAGTCCCACTTTTCTAAAAAGAAAATTTTTTAATACTTTTTTATTTATGGAACCCACTTATCATACTCACAACACTTTTCAAATTTACTATTCTCTCATCTCATTCTCTCTCCTCCCACTCACAACACCTACTTTAATAACATTATTCCTTATTTTCCGTTTTCAACAGTAAAGAAGTAAAGTTTTGTGGAACGGAGGGAGTATAGATTATAAAGTGCTTCCTATGCTCCAAAATAAATACTCCCTCCGTTCCAGCCTAGTGTGAATCAAAATGTTGGGCACATCGATTAAGGAAAAGTAAGAGAGAGAAAAAGTGGAGAGAGAATATTGTGAGTGTAAAAATAAAATAGGAGAGAATGAATGAAAAAAAATAGTTAGAAGAGAGAATGTTGTGAGTGTAAAAGTAAAATATGAGAGAGAATAAGTAGAGTAAATAGTGAATATTTTCTTCCATTTTGAATAGTTCACACTCGACTGAAACGGACCAAAAGAAAAATAAGTTTACACTCGACTCGACTGGAAGGAGGAAGTACTTGTTTGAGACCGATAGACTAATATGTTAGTACAATATTCACTCTTTTCCACGTGACGTGAGTATAAATCAAAATTTTTAGTACAATAACTAATAAATAATACTCCCTCCGAACCACTTCAAATGGTCCAATTTTCTTTTTGGGACGTCCCATTTCAATTGGTCCTTTCCATAAATGAAAAGTTTTCCATATATTTATACCCTTATCATCTCCACATATTTACAAAAAAAAATCACACTATTCCTCCCACTCATTCTCTCTCCTATTAAATATTTTTAACTTTTACATTCTCTCTCCTATTTCCTACCACACATTTAACTTTTACATTCTCTCACCACTAATTTCTATCCACTTTATTCATTTTTCTTAAAAATCGTGAAATAAACCAAGGGACCATTTGAAGTGGGACGGAGGGAGTAGTACAGTAAAGTAAATGGAAATAAGTATATACTCATGACGGGGGAAATATAAAAGAAAGATTGAGAGAACAAACACGCTTTATTGAAAGTTTATTTACCCGAAATAGGATTTTTTTTAATTTTTTTTTTCCTTCTTCATCTCTTGGCCACGGGAGTACATAAGCATTTTATTGCTTGGTACTAAAAATGTTTGTGGAAATTAGGAATTTGGAATTAATGCAGTCCGACGACTCCAACTGCACAGAAGTATGGCTGCATTAAGCAAGGCCTAATAGCGCGCAAGGTGAATAGAGGATCGGAAATATAACATTTTACTTCTAAAAAGATATTTTTTTGCAAATATGACTCTTAAATTTTGAAAAAAAAAAAAAAAGCATTATAACATAATTTTGATTCATGTTCAAATAGTTCCTGACTTCGCCACCCACTGCGGCATGGGATGTTGTCCAATTGGACTCCATGTTTGGAGAGGTTTTCAGCTAAATGAATGAATAATTACTCAAATATTAACATATACAGCTATTAATTAACTGGATATTTTTTTTTTTTGATGCAATAATTCAAAACAAAAGTCGTCTTGTAAAACAAAGAACCAAATTTGTCTGCAGGTGGGTGAGTACGTAGAAAATGGGTTTCATATAAAAAATTAGAAATTTTGGAAATTATGTTACGCATAGCAGCAGTGAGTCCAGATCTCCTGTACCACTCCCTGTGCCACAAGTAATCCAGCCGTTAATATGTTTGAATAATATTAATAAAATGTTAATCTTAAAAACTATGAGCCGTTGAATCATTTGTGGCACAGAAAATGGCACACATAGTGGTACAGGAGATCTGGACTCAGCAGCAGTGGGGCGATATTTAAGTCACGGCCTTGTAGACAATAATTGATTGTGTTTAAATTGGACCCAAAATTAAAATAAATACTGTAGAACGAACTTTCAATCTTTAACTGTTCATTGTTCAAAAAAATCTAAAACTTAGGTGATATTGAATACTTCTTCCTCCGTTCCATATTAGTTTCATAACAACTGAGATTTATTTTTATATTTGATTTGATTTTATAATAAGTAAAATTATCGAAAATAATCAAATTTTATCAATTTTTTATTTTCTGAGTCTAACTTGTTATACTCACAATAACAATCAATTTAGCATATATTACCTTACTTTTTTTTAATACTTTATTTTTTATGATCGCAACACTTTCCATTATTATTATATTACTTTATTTTAGTTTTGTTATATTGAATATTAATTTCATTTGGTATGAGGATCACCCTTCCTTTTCTGTGTGTATAAAAGCCGCCTTATCTCTCTCTCTCTCTCTCTCTCTCTCTCTCTCTCTCTCTCTCTCTCTCGCTCACCGAGGAATTCCTGTTGAGATACTCATTCTTCCTAAAAAAAAAAAAAAGAAATTAGTTTTGATTTTATTGTCAATAAATTGTAGCACTTACAAAAAAAAAAAAAAAGAGAATACAACTTTAAGAAAGTATAAATAAATAAAGCATGTTAGGATATTGAGAAATATTTTCAAGAAAAAAAATTTACTTATTTACCTAAGTTGATATTGAGCCAACTTAGTAAATTTATTTTATTTAGAATTATTTATAATTAAAATTATATTTACTATTAGAATAAAAAGAGATTTGTTAGAAACTTATTAGAATTATGACTTATATGTTTTGAATATAAATATAAGTTTCTAGCTTATATGTTTTGAATATAAATATAAGTTTCTAGCTTAGCTTATGTAAATTTTAAAATGAAAATAATACATAATATACTCCCTCCGTTCCTGTAAAATCCGTACACTTATTGTTTGCACGGGAATTAAGAAAAAAGTTAGTGGAGAAAATGTTGTGAGTATGAAAAGTGAGATTGGAGAGAGAAAGTGGGGTAGGAAATAGTGATTTGATTGGTGTTGTGAGTATAAAAGTAAAGTATGAGAGAAAATTAGTGGTTAAAATAGTAAAAAAAAATTGTCATTTTAAGAAGTGTACAATTTTTAATGGGACGTTCAATGAAAAAAGTGTACAGGTTAACGGTCGAAGAGAGAGTAGTATATAGGTAGAGTAATAGAGTAAGTATCATTTTTCACATTTTGCATGGCACTGATTTCCTTCCACGTACCTAAGAACAGGCTTGTATGCATGTGGCCCTACCAGGATAAGTTAATGGTAGTTTGAGATGAACTGTCACATTATTATTTAGCCAAACAACCAAGATTGAATTGGTCAATTTGATCCAATTTTTTCAAATAATTCAAGGTTCGGTCGTTATTCCCTTTGTCCCCAAAATAAAAATAAATATCACAATTGATTTGTTTATACTAAAAAAATTTACTTATTTATACATCAAAAAATTTTGGGGGAAACAATATTATAAAAAGTCTTGTTTTTAACTTAAAAAAACAGGTACATGAATTTTAAACCAAACCAACCCGGCTTTTTAAACCGGTCATTGAACCGATTTTTAAAATAAAACAGAATTTTTTATAATATTTGGGAGAAACTAGTTTATCCCAAAACCAACTCTATATACAATATTCGTACAATAATAAATTTGCAATCAATTTCCTTATTAAAAAAAATTATTTATCTTGAGAATTAATATCTATTATGTAATTATGGGAGTGTTATTCAAGATTTTAATTAATGGATTAAAGCATTTTACACCGCCAGAAATTTTTGGAAAGAGAATAGTTGGTCTTAGTGCCCGCTTGTTTCATTTTATTTTGGATGATTTATGAATTTTGGCTTTTTGTTAAGTTAAAATCGGAGTGTTTGTTTTCACTTATAAGTAAGGTACAACCTAGTTATATAATGAATAAGCAAAAGCCAAAAAGTCATAAAAATGTTGTTTTTCACTGCTTATCTTACCAATAGTTCCCGAATTCAAATACTACTATCTACACATTTATTTATTTTCTTCTTTGCATACTTATTCAATCAATTCAATTCTTTAACTTTCTTTTATTTTCTTATTATCATTTAATATTACAAAACCAAATTATTTATTTTTGGGCTCATTTTTATTTTATATGTTTTTTACTTTTATAAACATATATAAATTAACAAAAGAGAAAAAAATATACAATACATAAATAAAAATTAATTTGTGAATTCAAACTTGTATCCTTTATTATATTTCAATAAATTAAATTTCCGAATTCACTTAATATTTAATTTCAATATAAAAATGTATATTTATAATTATTATGATTTTGAATTATTTCTTTTATCTTTAGCGCAAACATTGATATTTATTTATTTACAAATAATATTTTTTTTCTTGAAAAAAAATCAAAACAAGTACTCCCTCCGTGCCACGTGAATATGGACTAACTTTTTGGGTGTGTGAATTAAGGAAAAGTGATGTAAGAAAGAAAAAAAGTTAAATGTTGTGAGTATGAAAAATTAAATAGGAGAGAGAATGAGTGGAAGGAATAGTGAGGAGAGAGAATGTTGTGAGTGTAAAAGTGAAGTAGGAGAGAGAATGAGTGGGTGAAATAGTGAATATTCTTTGCCATTTTGGAAAGTTTGCATTCACGTGAGACGGACCAAAATAGAAATAAGTTTGCATTCACGTGGGACGGAGGAAGTATTGTATATTAAATCTATCAATTATCAATCAATAAATTATCAACAATCTGTAACAAACGAGTTATCAATCAATCAGATATAAATCATTAAGCAACCAACCATCAAATATCATCAATAAGTTATCAATCATTAGTTATGACAAATGAGCCTTTATTACTTTAGTACGAACTATACACTATCAAAGTTTAACCCGAATCCAGCAAGTGTAATTTTTATTAGTTGGTATTTAAAATTCTCAGTCAGACTGAATGTGAGTATTTCAGTAGTTGGAAGTGTAAACTCTAGACTACATACGTACCGACACAAAAATAATGGTATGCATATAGACGTGTCTTCCGAATATATTCATCCGAATCAGAATTGATGGAGCAAAAGGGGCCTAATTATCCATGCCTATGGAATACTCACTTCGTCTTATGATAAATTGTTTGTCAAATATCAATATCTCATGATAAATTGTTAGTCAAATATTAATAATAAAAACAGTGGGATTATTGATGGAAAATTACCCACAAAATTTAACAAATTTAACGTCAATATTACACACGGATTTTTTTGGGTTACTGTCAGATTCAAAAATTTCAAATTCAAAAAATTTTAACCTTCTTTCCGACGGAAATTTCTTGGGTAAGTTTTTACTTTACCCACAGACTCCTTTCCGCGAGAATTTCCTAAGGAAAATCCGTAAGTAAAAGGAATTATTTACCCACGCAATTGTCCGTGGGTAATATCCACGAAAAAATCGTGGGTAATGGTTTATATATATATTATACGCTCCATCTCTTATTTGTTTCTCTTTCTCTTTTATAATTTCTCTCTCTCTCTCTCCTCACGGCGGCATCTTGCAATTTCTCTCTCTCTCTCTTCACTGCGGCAGCCCTCTTGCGATTTCTCTCTCTCTCTCTCTCCTCACTCCGGCGGCCCCTCTTGCGATTTTTCTCTTTCTCTCTTTCTCTCCTCACTGCGGCGGCGGCCCTCTTATGATCTCTCTCTCTCCTCACAGCGGCGACGACGGTGGCCCTCTTACGATTTGTCTCTCTCTCTCCCTCTCTCTCTCTCTCTCTCTCTCTCTCCTCACTGTGGCGGCGGCGGCGACCTTCTAACCATGTATATTGATAGTTTATATATTTATTCCATCTTGAAAGTATATATAATTATTTTTTATTTATATGAATATTACTTAGTGGATGGTATATACTCTGCCTCATCTTTCCATATTTGGTTTTCTGATTGCTTTGTTATGTTTCTAATTTCTATTGCTTTGTCCCAATATTGGACCTCTAATTTCCGTTAATAGGTGACTATCGGTGTTTTTCTTACTCATAGTATTGACAATCAAAAAACCAAATAGGGAAAGACGAGAGGATTGACAAATAACAATGCTTACTCCATTCTAAAATGGTTGTCCATTTAAAAAAAAAATGTCTCAAAATTTTATGAAATCGCTATATTTATCTTTAAAAATATTACTTGTGTGTTATAAATTTATTATGTGCTCGTGTTTTTTTAAGTTTATAAAGAGTATAATAAGAACATTTAGACCAATATACAAAGTGGTGCTTATAAGTATATAGACAACCCCATATATGACTCAGGTAGATCTGACATTGTTGCTGTGTCAAGACTTTTCTACTAGGTTGATGCAAGTTAGGCAATGCGTTATATATTGCCTCAATATTAATATTAATTTGACCTTATTTGAATTTCAATTTTACAAAATTAATCATGATTGTTCCCCCTTCCCCCTTCTCTCTTCTCATCCCGGACTAGGAAGCATATGTCTGCATTTTAACGACTTGTCGAAGGGAAAGAACATATTTTTCCTAGAAGTGTCAAATTCACTCATTGAGTGCGTATGCATTTTGGTTAATAGTTATTGCTACATATTTTAGGAACCTCTCATTTAGTGCTGATTAATTTGTCCGGCCCTAGAATTAGGGAGTTAGAAGGATCCTTGTACATACTTTATATATAGAGAAAATATCTCTTGAATAATTGTAAGCGATATATATTAGTTGTTGTTTTATAAAAAAAATCTTAATAAATTATACTCTATTCGTGCAAAAATCAATTAAATTATAAGTTAAATTAAAATAAAATTTAATTAAAAATTCAATTAAATTAAAATTTTCAAATTAAATATTAATACTTAATGATTCTATTTAATGACTAAATTAATACATTATCATAAAATGATGATTCTACGATTATGTATTAGAAGTTATTTTACAACGTAATGTTGTCAAATCAACTTATTTGTGTGTGTGTGAATTACAAAATCTTAGAAACCCGTTCAAGAATCTTTAACTTATCATGTTGATGTCAACATATAGTTATTGATTATTGAATTGTCCGTGTGAACGATTTTGAAATGTATGATTATACGTTTTTGTAAATATCATTTTTGTCTATTAGGATTGCTTGATAGTCGATAGTCAAGATATTTTGGTTGCATTCTCTATTGTTCTCTGGGTGTATACTAGGCAACGGTTGATTAGATACTTTCAGTTTCAATCGATAGTGTTTGATCGACCTTGCCTATGTCGTGCACTTGAAGAGCTATGGGGTTATGCTGTCGAAATTTTTTGATTGTAGACTATCGGGCATAGAGACAAAATGATATTTGCATTTCATATAATCGTACATTTCGAGATACACGAAAAATTTCGTGGGTATATATAAATTTTAATAAGAATACTACCCACGGAATATTCCGTGGGTAATATTAATATTACACATGAAATATTCCGTGGGTAACTTACGGCAAGTTTTCGTTGGATAAATTTTTCGTGGAAATTTTTCCTTATTTTTCGACGAAAAATTTTGACTTTCGACGGATATTTCATGGGTAATACCCACGGAATATTCCGTTGGTAATATCCACGGAATATTCCGTTGGTATTACTGAAAAAATTTATCCACGAACTTCATACGGACATTTTCCGTGGGTAAATGAATTTTACCTACGGAATTCCCTGTTTACCCACAAAATTTTTCGTGGGTAAATACCCTCTTTCTATTAGTGTATATGTATAGATGTAGAAGTGATTAATCCCAATCAAATAAGCATTATTAAAAACCCCTAATTTTAACTAGATCAACTTAAAAATTTCTTTGTAACTTTAAGATCCTTTAGTGCAGTGTCTGTCTGTGTATATACTTATATTTCTCTCAACCTTGATAACCTGAAGACTTGAAAACCTTGAAGTTATATATCTTGTTAAAATTTCCTCAACCGATCATGACAACGGGCTGACCCCCTTAACCAGTCAACCTGCCCAATCGGTTGACTGGTCAACATGTCACAACTTGTTACTGGTATATTGTTGTAACCGGTTAACTCATCTTAACCGGTCGATCATGATGCAAATAATCAGACGTTTCTTCAAAAATCTTCATATTCAAGTTTGACTTATCATTAATTGTTCACAGTTACTTTGCTGAAGTTGGTATAACAAGCTCTTGATAAACACCTTATTGCCGCTGACATATAATTACTTCAAGCAATTCATATGGTCAGGTTACTAGTACTCACATCAAGCTATTTACCCATCGGAGATTTCAAGCGTGCTTGTACTTCAAATCTCTAGCATTTAATGGAAAAGATTTTTTATTCAATGTTTGTCAGTCCAGATCATTTTCTCAACCACTTTAAAGACAACAACTCAATTTGAAGACAAGTATAAATACCTTCCTTAGAGCATTAAAGGGGTTTATGCATTGAAGATATTGAGAGAATAATTGTCAAGAATTGCAAGTGCTAAATTTTTCAGCATTTAAGTTCAAGTCATTTTGTCCTTACAATCACTAGAGTATTTATTAACACATACACTGTGCACACTCAATCATTCATTGTAAGTGTTTTCCAACAAGACTATATATGGACAACATTGATTGAACACACTACACACTCAAGAGAAATTAGTACAACTTATGAATACATCTTTTGAAACACTTGGTCATACTTGTATCACGATCCATCAGTAATCACTTTCCTTTAGGCAGCCTTTAACACTTGTCATAGGTTAAGGCTTGCAACTTGTAAAAGAATAGTGAATAATTAATAGTGCACCTTTCACAAATTCATGTTTTGACCAAACTTGGTAGAAGACGTATCAGTTCGTTAACACTGTAAAACTCTTTAAACAACTTTGTCATTTTGTGTTTGTTTATCTTTCTTGTCTCGTAACCAGTTGAACTATATCATCGGTTACACCTTTGAATTCTTACATGCATACTTGTAGTTTTACCTGATAATATTTTGTCCGATGCGTAACCTGTTCACAACGGTTTTGCTTTTGATAAATTAATTGGTAATTTTCAAAGAGTTTTAAAAGAAAATTAATCAGGCTATTCACCTCCCTTAGCCTGTTTTCCTACTAATTGAGCCTAACAATTGGTATCAGAACTTATAATTTTTGAAAAATATTTTTCCAATCTTCAGAGCTTGAATTGCCGATTTCAATGGCGGGAAAACTTATGCAGTCGTGGAACATGGCAACGATATCCATGTTAAACGAAAATGAATTTTCAGTATGAAAAAACAAGATTATGCAGTATATGGATTCAATCAATGACAGATTGATGATTGTAGTTAGATATGGTCCTATTATTCTCATTATAGTCAATACTGTTCCTAGAGCTCCTTGAACCCCCTTGATGGACCATGCTGGCAGATCATCGAAACAAGTTTGAAACTTATGAAACTATTGTTCCCAAAACCCGAGAAGAATGGACTGACAAAGACAAGATATGTCTTGCCCTCGATAATAAGGCTATGCATATTCTAACTTTCGGTCTGGACGATAGGCTTTACAAGCAAATGCAAAATTATGAAACAACCTAACAAGTATGGCAACGTATCTTGAGATACTTCAAAGGAGATCAAGTGGACAAGGATAACCGGCTATACAAGAGTGTAGCTGAATTTGAATATTTCTAGAAGAACCCAAATGAGTCCCTTAGAGAAACCTACGATCGATTATGTAAGGTAAGTAATTATTGTGTCTCTAGGTAGAATTTGTACCATGAAAGTCCTTAACATACGTTTCCTTGATTTCCTTGGCGACTTATAGCATGTAAAGGTAGATATTCCAAAAGAATGCAGATACTTGAATGAGACTCACATTCAGAAAATTGTGTCTACTTTATTTCTGTATGAGGAAGACCTTAATAGACTTGGTGTAGTTCAAAAACAATTTAAAAATCTCTCTCTGCCAGCTCAAACTAAGATCTTTTGACATGCACTCAGACAATTTAATAGACTTGGTGTAGTTCAAAAACTCTTCACTGAGAAGCATAATCGAGCGAAGCTTTGGAGTGTGGAACGCTCGGTGGAGAATTTTAAATGACATGCACTCATTTACTTTTGACGTGCAAGTTGCAGTAGTATGTGCATCAATGGCTCTTCATAACTATATCAGAAAAAAAGCTAAAGCAGATGAAGTATTTCGTAATTATGAGGGACGCCCCGAACTTGTACTGACACGAGACTCTGATGTAGAAAACACAACTTATTCTCGAGTAGTCGCAGATGAACGAGAAATGGATCAATTTCACGATCGATTGGCATTACAAATTGCAACATCCGGTAGTAGTTAACATTGAAAATCCAAATTTTATTTTATTTTTAATTTTCAAATTAATATGTTATCTTTTTTTTAATTGAGGAGGATTCTTATGAGTTTATATGTGTAAGAGTATTTTAGTCATTATTAATTCTATAATCATTTATATAGTGTGGTAGCCAAACATATTTGAAAATCACTTTTGACATAAAATCACTTTTCAAAATTGTAAGCCGAACACAATATTGAATTTTAAATAATCACTTTTACTGAAATCATTTATTGAGAATCACTTTCAAATAATCAGAAGCAATGCAAAACCCTTAGCACTCAATTGTTGAAAAATGCTAAAACCTAAAGAGTGCCGAAAATAGACAAATTAAAACAATAAGAATGATCATGGAGACGGAAAGACAAAGAAAAAAAAGTAGAGATTCAAAAATGTAATAACATTGTTGCCCGCTGAAAATATAAGGGACTCCTATTAAATAGTTTGCCTAGCGCCTCAAATTTCACATGATCGGCTCTGACAATCTATTTACTGTTTATACCAACTTTGTCTTTTCTAATTTATTTTTTATACTCACAACATTTTTTTTTTAATTTCGTGTAAAATTAAACTTAAAACACTAAGAAACTGAAAGAGTGAATATTTAATAAAATCGCATATACAAACAGCGAAATTTTTCTCAAATAATCACTTTTTACTTTTATATTTACCAAAATGACTTACTGTTCAAACTATTGTCCGGAGTGTCCCTTTTTTTGAAACTCGCTACACCGTGTAACGAGTTTGACTTGGGTCTGGTCAAACTCGCTACACCGTGTAGCGAGTTAAGGGTAATTAAGTTTGACGGTTGGGAAATTAATTAGGGCATTTAATTAACCTAAACTCGCTACACGGTGTAGCGAGTTTGGTCAAACCAAATTAAACTCGCTACACGGTGTAGCGAGTTATTTAAAACCCTTTTCCCCTCCCAACCAGTTTACGTCTTCATTCAAAGGAAAAAAAATACGCCTTCTTCATCAGTTCACCGCCGAGGAGAAAGGGAGAAGAAGAGAAGAACACCCAACCAACCAAGGATTTTGCCAAGTGAATTTAATCTTTTTTTTTAATTGTAAGTTTAAATTTTTGTATTGTATTGAATTTTAAGTTTGATTTTATTATTTATTTACTTACAATTTAGGATTTTTTTTTTTCTATGATGTTCTAATTGCATTTTGATGACATTCTAAACCCTATATTAATTTACTTACAATTTAGGATAATTTCATTTTAATAGTGTTTTTTTTTTAAAATTAAACATTCAAAATAGAATTTTATGATTTTAAATTAGAGCATACAAAATAAAATTTTATGAAACAGATGAATGAATTATGTTGCACTAAAGGAGTTAAACTTTAAGCTTGAAAATGGAGGATGGGGTTGGAATTGGAATTGGAATTGAAATTGGAATTGGAATAGTGGTGGTGACACTTAATAATGAGAATTTGATTATGAAGTGGTTTAAGATAAAGCTTCAATTGAAATTAAATCAGTAGCGTAAAAAGTTTTATACACCTTCCTCCGTCTCAAAAATGATTCCCTAATTAACAAATTTTTTATAGAAAAATGATTCACTAATTAACAAATTGTTGTAGTATTTAAATATAGTGACTAGTTTTAATTTAATTACATGTTTATATGTTTAGTTTTATACTTTATATACCTTCCTCCATCTCAAAAATGGTAGAAATATATTAGTTTACTTGCAAGTTAGGATTTATATACCTTCCTCCGTCTCAAAAATGATTCACTAATTAACAAATTTTTTTATAGAAAATTATTAATTAATTTTCTTATGTATAATGATTTTTGTTTGTCCGTCCTTATATAAAATGACTTTTAAGTAATAAAAAAGTAATAATAATGATTATTAATTACTGAAAAAAAGACATTAATTAATAATACTTGTTAAAATAATACACAGTTATAATATTAACAATTGTATAATTAGTGTGAATACTAAAAACAACAAAATAAATTAAACTTCTAAGAAATATTAATATACCTATAACAACATCCCAAATCTCATATACTTATACCCCAAACCCTAAACCCTAAATCAGACAGATCTACCCCAAACCCTTAAAATATGATTTATTGTTCAAACTTTTTTAAAAAAAAAAAAACTGTATCCTATTTTTCAAAACCGCATGAGGATTATTCTTGAAGTATTACTTAGTATATAAGCTGGAAACCAAGAACTTCCCCACATGCACTTCTTGGAAGTGTGGGATAACTTTGGATTACAATGTCACATACTAGTAATTACACTTTTATATTCTCTTATTTATTTCCTTGCCTCGTAGAACAATAACCAACCTTGATATTGAAATAAATAGATGGAAGCTTTCATTGATCTCGGGCCCTATCGATGCCTCTGTTCTGACCCGGCATGCGGAGCATAGGGCTAGGTATATTTGGGCCGGGTTGCAGGTTTCTAGTCCCCTCCATTTTCGTCATGGTGCCGCCTTGCCAGGCGAATTAGCTCCTGTGATATTGTTGAGACTGGCTGAGTGTGGATTTAGCGGAGTACACTATAATTAATGTAAAATATAATGACCAATTATTTGTAAATTTCAACCTTAACTATAATTAATGTAAAATATTATACCTGTTCCACCCTGTCATGTTGTTTGCATTTCTCCTTGATCATTCTCAACGGATAATAAGTACCCTCTACAGTGAGATAGTCCATTGCAGAAAGCCAAGCTTTGCCCTGAAAATCTTCATCCTCCACTGGCTCTTAAAGCTTTCTACGTATGGCCTCTTGGGTCGACTGAGGGGGGTGTCCCTGAGAGACATGAGCTTTTTCGGTGTGATGCCGACGCAAAGCGGACTGTGCGACACCAGCGGGACCAGCAAGGTTATGAGGCGGTGGAGATTCAAACTCTCGTTCGATTTGTGAGAGATTAGATTGACGATTGGAGGTTTGATCGGGATGACCAGGAAGAGGTTGTCGTCCACGATACCAGCGGGATTTTGATGGATCCATTTTGATAGTTATAAATCTTGGATGGAGAGAGATGAATTAGATTTGAGAGAGATAGATGATAGATGGACTGAGAAAGAAAGAAAAGGGAGAGATGGACTGAGAAAGAAAGAAAAGGGTTTGTTTTGTTGGGTTTGAAGAAGACTGTTATGTAGGGATTTTGAATTTAATAACTCGCTACGCCGTGTAGCGAGTTTAATTTGGTTTGACCAAACTCGCTACACCGTGTAGCGAGTTTAGGTTAATTAAATGCCCTAATTAATTTCCCAACCGTCAAACTTAATTACCCTTAACTCGCTACACGGTGTAGCGAGTTTGACCAGACCCAAGTCAAACTCGCTACACGGTGTAGCGAGTTTCAAAAAAAGGGACATTCTGGGCAATAGTTTGAACAGTAAGTCATTTTGGTAAATAAAAAAGTAAAAAGTGATTATTTGAGAAAAAATTCTACAAACAGCAGTACAGTCCAACTATTCTCTAACAAATTCATAATTTAGTAGGCATAAACTATAATTGAAAAGCCAAAATCTAGGGAGAAACGCGTTTCTCCATAACTTATGGAGAAACGGGGCCCGACTTGTCGCGCGACAATGCAGGTCAAGGCTTCTGGATATCCGTGCTTATGAAAGTGATATCCGTAAACCTTCAAATGAATATCCGTAAACTTTCAAAATGTTTCGATATTCATTTGATGGTTTCTGGATATACATTGAAGGTTTTCGGATATCCAGAAACCTTCAAATGAATATCCGTAAACTTTCAAAATGTTTCGATATACATTTGAAGGTTTCGACATACATAGCCACAACAACCGGATATCCTTTCAAAGCTTCTGATATCCGAAGCTTTAATATGGATATCCAGAAGCTTTGGAAAGGATATCCAGAAACCAAATATTTTTTTCTGGCTATCCTTTCCAAAGCTTCTGGATATCCATATTCAAGCTTCTGGATATCCAGAAGCTTTGAAATGGATATCCAGAAACTGGCTAAGTATGTCGCGCGACTTAAGTAGCCCCGTTTCTCCAGACGCGACGGAGAAACGCGTTTCTCCCCAGACCGACTCAATTGAAAATAGGGGTTGTTCTTCAAATTAAGTCATCTCGTGTCAATTTCTGGTGAAAGTAATTTACTTTTTTTTGGGGTTGGACCTTATATGTTATATTAGTTGACATGTTCTCAAACCCTGTGTCATTCGGACACATCCCGCGATTTACCTCCGCCAGTCACTGAGGGACCGGTGGCTGATGGTCTAGGATTTAGTCCAGCAAAACTGGAAACCTGGATATTAAAAAAAAATAACAAAGAAATTAAAAAAAAAAATAAGCGATTAAATTACTAATCTCATCAACCAAACACTTGTACGAGTGATAATTAATAGTAGGCATAAATTAGGTCTTGACTCTTGACCTACTGCGTACTGTTTGGGTATTTATTAATTTGGTGCATATCAATTAATTTCAACTTCAATCACATCAAATCTTGTCTAGTTTAACTAATCTTATTAATTAATATTGACATTTGTCTCTTCCCATTGGTTTAATATTTCCCCAGTATTCTGTCCCTCAAAGTGGAACATTATTTAAATTTAAATCAGGCTACTGTTAACAATAAAATTATCTACTTTTATAAATTTTTTCCGTAACACCTCAAATTATAATAACTTTTTGTATACAATAATTAATAAAAAATAAGTAGAAAAGAGGTATTTTTAGTATGAAAATTACAATACGAGAGAGAGAATACGTGGAAAGAATAATAATGATTAATGTTGTGAATATAAAAGTAGGCCCGCCTCTGGACCAGTTCAAGGTGAACATCTGCACAGGGCCCCAATTGTGAAGGGGGCCCAATTTTTTATTTTTTTTTTTACCTTAGTATCCGGTCTCCAGGCGTCCTCTTCTCTCTCCCCCCATACAAATTCAGTGCCTCCTCCGATCCGATCTCATCAACTTCTCTCTCAATCGAGACCTTCTCGCTTCTCCGACACCAATTCTTTTCGTCTTCCTCCGGCGACGGCGAGGCCCACATACAAATTCAGTGCCTCCTTCGATCTCATCAACTTCTCTCTCAATCGAGACTTTCTCGCTTCTCCGACACCAATTCTTTTCGTCTTCCTCCGGCGACGGCGAGGAGACTAGGTAAACGTCTTACATGTCTTCGAATTCTCTTCTCCGTCTTACATTTCTTCGAATTCTCTTCTTCCTTCGTCTTCCTCCGGCGAGAAAACTAGGTAAACGTCGCTCAATTCTTTAACCGGAAACATTTAATTTTGAGTAATTTAGATTTTTTGTTATGTAAGGGTTCAGATCTGGTAATTCTTTCATATTATTAGTTTTGTTTGATGGTGAATTTCATGTGATTCTGATTGGAATTTAACGGGGTGTGGTGTGTGTATGCATGAAATCAAGTTGATTCAACAATTCTCCGGTGACTTTACTGTTTTTTCGAATCTGATTGCAATTGGATTTGGTCAAAATTCAGGCTCCTTAACCGGCCAGATCTACGAAATTCAGGTTGATTCGCTCCTTAACTTTGTACTTAATTTTATTTTGTTGTTTTTTTCATATACTCCCTCCGTCCCATTACAAACCACAAACTTTCCTTTTTGGTCGTCCCATTACAAACCACAAACTTCCTAAAATGGAAAGGAATCTTTACTATTCCCTCCACTCATTCTCTCTCCTACATTATTTTAATACTCACAACACCATTATAATTCACTATTCCCTCCACTATAATTCACTTTTCCTTAATTCCCGTATCTACAGTATTTTTCCCATTACTAATGGGACGGAGGGAGTATTTAGCTATGGTTAGGAAATGTGAATCTGGATATCAAAAACTTAAAAAAAAAAAAAAAGAATAGAAAAGTTAACTCAATCTCAAAAAGGAGCACTTGATAAATTTATTTTTAAAGAATCAAATAGTTTTTCGAAAAATGAAAATCAGGATGTCGATACTAATGTTAATGAAAATCAAAATGTCGTTGGTGATAATGATGCTAATGTTGATAATTTTGTTAATGTTGATGGTGATGTTGCCATTGAAAAGGTAAAGGGTCTAATTTCTTATTTTAAGGAGTATAGAGAATCTGGTTTTGATAAAGCCCTTAAAATTGCCGAGGAAATTGCCATTGAAATGAATGTTGATCCAGTATTTCCTCAAAGACAAATTAAAAGAAAAAGACATTTTGATGAGAATCCAAATGATGTACCTTCCAATGCCCTATCTTCAAAGGAATCATTTAGGATTAATTATTTCATATATATTGTTGATCAAGCTATTATATCACTTACTAAAAGGTTTGAACAATATGAATCATATGAAAAAAAAAAAAAAAAAATTTGGTTTTTTATTTAATTCTAGCATGTTGCACTCTTTGGATAATATGAGTTTAAGGTCTTATTGTGATAATCTTGAGGTTGCACTTAAAAAAGATGATCAATCTGATATTATTGGAAATGATTTATATGTGGAGTTAAAGTTACTTCAAAATTTCTTGCCTAAGAAAAACATGGGACCTATTGATATTTTGAAATTTCTAAAACGTTTAGATTGTTTTCCTAATGCAATTATTGCATATAGAATTTTGTTGACTATACATGTGACTGTTGCATCTACAGAAAGAAGTTTTTTCAAGTTGAAGTTGTTGAAGACGTACATGCGTTCCACAATGAGTCAAGAGAGACTCAATGGATTAGCTATGATCGCAATTGAGAACGAGCTTTTAGAGAAAATTGACTACGAAGATCTTATTGAAGATTTTGCTTCAAAAAATGTTAGAAGAATGACACGATTTAAGTGAAGAAAGGACTTCAAATTATGGTTAGTACTAATTTTTATTTTTATTGTAGAAGTGAAATTCAATATTAAAAAAAGGCCCATTTTCTTTGTTTGCATCGGGGCCTCAAAATTTTAGGGGCGGCCCTGTATAAAAGTAAAGTGGGAGAGAGAATAATTGGGAGGAATAGTGAAGATTATTTGTCATTTGGATAGTTCGATTTGAGTTAGGACGAAACAAAAGGAAAATAAGTGTGATTTGAAGTGGGACGGATGGAGTATAAAATTACTATCAATCTAAATAATAATTACAATAAAAATAATTAAACCCAAAGTTATTTTTATATTGATCATCATCAGAACCCCAAAATCATTTCGGTGAATTTATCTATTTATTACGCTAATATCATGACTTAAAGTTGAGTTATCCAATACTCCGTTTATTTTTTAAGTTTTTGACTTGATCAACTTGGGAGGAGCAATCACCCAAAGTCCTTGCTGAAAGCTCAGCAAAAGTCGTGAACAATTGCACCCAAAGTCTCGAACTTTTTGTTCGTCTCTTCTTCTTCTTCTCTCTTAACGCTCTTGAAAAATTACATAACCTTCTATTCTGTTCTGCATCAATTCGATTGAGTAATATCCCCAAATTGCAATTTACAAACAGTCCCCTGCAGTTTGGACAGAATGTTAAAAATACCCAAAAATTTTAATTTAATTGGGTGGTAATAAAACTATGTTTGCCTACTATCATCCAAATCCATAAACTAATTTTCTCTTTAATATAACCTCATATTTTGAGTACTTATGACCATTTCCAAATATTAAATTAAACTTTAGTACCATCTCCTATTTTATTTCTAACTTCTAAGGAAATGACTCGGTCAAATTTAATACTTCCTTTTCCTTTGCCCCATTTATATTGGTCGCGTTGATAAATACAAATGAAATGATCAAACATTATGAATCAAGTTATTATAAAATGAGGTTTTGACCAATAAGTTCATTAGTCCAATAAAAACTATAGTATTTAATAACTGATATTTTCAGAACTCACCACAAGTTTCTAACTTCTAATCCTTTTTTTTCTACCACAATTTTTTTACATTCAATATCACAAAATCTAGAAATCAAAAAATAATCTTAAACTGCTATTTTAATACTATCGTAAAGACGAATAAAAAAAGTTCACTTAATATATGATTCAAATTTTAAAAATAAAATTTCACTTTTCACTTGTACAAATTTGAGTAAATCATTTATCATTTGTTAACATCTAAATATAAAAACTGAGATATTCATTTCTTATTTGTTCATATTTCATTATAAAAACTGATAAATTAATCAATCAATTTTTCACAATTGATATTCAATACTTGAGACACTCATTTCTCATTTGTTCACATATGAATATAAAAATTGAACAATTCAGTTCTCATTTGTCGATAATTCAGTATAAAAATTGATAAATTCATATCTCAATTTTTCACAATTGATACTCATATACTCAATTGTTTTAATTTAAAGATTAATTGTCAATTATTCTTTACACAATTGAGAAATCAATTGATGACTCAAGTTCTGAGTTTTTTAAAAGTAACCATTAATTTGTTGTCACAACCTTAGAAATAAAATAGATAAATTAATTTAACGTTTGTGTGATTTCACATGCCCCTTATACTGATAAAATAATTTCTCAATTATTTAGTTTTCACTTGCAAAAATTGATAAAATTATTTCTCAATTATTCGCATGGTCCTTAAATTTACATTTTTTTTTCAAAAATACCAAATACCCCAATTTTAAGTTAAATAAATCATGGACATGACCTGAAAATTTGACAACTGATTAAATGTTGGCAGCAAGCTCAATGGTTTTTTTATGATTTAAATCATAACCATGGGGCATAAATTTTCAGCTTTCAATTTTGGGAATAAAAAAACTTGTCTTGAGGGTTTGTCGGTGATTGGATGAAGGCGACAGTCTGGCTGGCTATGTAGAGATGGTGCGTTTGCGGGGACTAGAGAGAAAAAAAATGAATGCGCGTAATAGAGAAAGGTTAGGCGTAGTTTAGTCACTTATAATTATTAGCAGTTTTTTCTGTGTGATGCACGGTAAAATCATGTTATTGTATTTAATAATTAAAATTTAATATATAAAAGATTATTTTTCTCCACTTGTTTTCCTTACAACATTTTCTCATTCAAAATATTTTAAAAAAAGTTTATAATAAGAAATAATGGATTTTTTTCTTAAATAATTCAATTTTAAAAATATAAATCCCAAAATAACTCACATTTGAAACTATTTTTCAAAATGACCAAATTTTTAGAACTCGCTAAACGGTGTAGCGAGTTTGTTGCGAGTTTAGTTTAATCAGGGTTACTCTCGTTGGTGTTTAATTGGTAATTACAATAACCTAAATCGGTCATGAAACTCGCTACACGGTGTAGCGAGTTTAAAAAAAAAAAAAATCACCGGTCAAGGAAATTGTGACCGATGTCCGTCTTGCAAATAAATTCAATTTTGTACACCCAAGGTCCCAAGCGGCTACACTTCTACCTCTATTAAATGCCTGTACCGACTCAAAATGCTTGTCGGTTGATGCCTTTTTCTGACCGGTCAAGGAAGTTGAGCCTTTTCTCCTTTCTTTCCTTCAGCAATATTCTCCAGGTGATGCATTTTTTTATTTTTTTTCCTTTTTCTGTTTTTGAGGTGGGGTGTCGGTTGGGGAATAGTATTAATTAACCGTTTTTTTTTTCAAATTAGGTTTTTAAAGAAATTTTTAACAGAAATAAACAGTTACGAAAAAAGTTAATTTTCTAACAGTTTTTGAATAAAAAAGTTAACTTTTTAACATTTTTTTTAAAAAAACAGTTAACTTTTTAACAGTTTCTATTAAGTTCTATATTTAGGATCTACTGATGCCACATTAGTGGTAATGTCACCGATTTCATCTACTTCATTATCATCAGTAGAAGGACCGGTTTGAATCGTGTTTTTCAAATTTTAAACGATTGAACTTTTTAAAATTGAATATTAATTTTAATATGAAATATTAACGTTTGATTTAAAAAAAGAAGGCAAAAGTCAGTTTTTAAAACGGCTACAATATTTTTTTTTAATAAAATCAAAATGTTAGAAAAGCTGCCACTTTGAGTCTTTGACAGCCATCAACCGGTTGATGCAAAAAAAAAAAAAAAATCGGTTGGAGCAACCATGAACCGAATAAATTTGGTCAACCGACCATGGTCGCCACTCATTCTCGGTCAGCAGGCCATTTTCATATAGTTTTCTTTATTAATAATAATTATTTTTTAATTTAAAGTGAGACGAAGTTTGTACCGATAGAATATACCTTTTGTGCCCGGTCAAAATATCTTCCTAATGAGTAATGAGGAATACAAAATTCAAGATGACTTTTACCGATAGAATATACATTTTGTGGGCGGTCAAAGATAAGTGAGCCTTTGTACTCATCAACCAATCCATCTCCATCCTTGGCTTGATGACATCATCGGTCACACTTCTTTCCCTAAAAAAGCGATCATATTTTTAAATAAGTGGTTAACCGATCATATTTTTAACCATATTTTTAACCGATCAACTTTTTTTAATTAACAAAGGATAATTTTTATGATATGACCGGTCATATTTTTAGCATTCCATATTTTTAACCGATCAACTTTTTTAATTAACCGTCCGTTCATCATCAACTTTTTTTAATTAACAAAGGATAATTAAAAAATTTATATTTAAAAAAGAAGATTTTTTTTTTGTGTCCAAATCAAATGAAAATAGTCTCTATTTATAGAGAAAAAAAATTATGAATTTTGGTGTAAAAAAATTAATTAATTTATGTATTTTAAAATAATTTAGGTCAAAGAAATCGGAAAAATAAAACTGAAATCCAACCACCCAATAGTAGGACGCTACGTATCCCAATTAAAAAAAAAAAAGGAAATCCACCTGCATATACACCATTTAGCAAGTTTAGTTAAATTAGGTTAATTACAAAGCAGATTATTACTGACTGACAGGGGAGTGTGTTCACCGATTTTTTTTTTGTTGACCGATTGTTGGTAATGAGCCTAATGACTATTACTATTTATTACTATTAGTATTTGAGTGTCAACCGTGGGTGTGTGTGTTGACCGATTATGTTTTTTTTTATTTTTTTTGTTGACCGATTGTTGGTAATGGGCCTAATGGCTATTACTATTTATTACTATTAGTGTTTGGTGTCAACCGTGGGTGTGTGTTGACCGATTGGATTTTTTTTTTTTACAAACGATTGTTGGTAATGGCTATTACTACTTATTGATTTTTTTCCCAAATAATTCCATTTTAAAAATAAAATTCCCAAAATAACCCACATTTGAAACTATTTTCTAAAATGACCAACTTTTTAAAACTCGATACACAGTGTAGCGAGTTTAACATGTTATCGTTGAAACTCGCTACACCATTTAGCAAGTTTAGTTAAATTAGGTTAATTACAAAGCTGATTATTACTGACTGACAGGGAGTATGTTGATCGATTGTTTTTTTTTTTTTTTACAACCGATTATTGGTAATGGCAATTACTACTTATTAGTTATTAGTGTTGACCAGATTTGGGTGTCAACCGTGGGTGTGTGTTGACCGATTGTTGTTGTTAATTTTGGAGTAGCTAATAGAAGTTTGACATATTGTGTGACTGACTTACTGAACCTGTTGTGTGACATGTTGCATGACCTGTTGCGTGATCGACTTGCTCAACCTGTTGTGTGACCTGTTGCGTGACATGTTGTGTGACCGACTTGCTCAACCTATTTAGGTGTGACCGACTTGGCTCAATCGATTATTTGTGTCAGTAATAATTATTTGCGTGACCGACTTGCTCAACCTTAATCAACGGACGCCAAGTGTCCCAATTAAAAATAAAAATCGTACTGCCACAAAGGGAAATGACTACTTTGCCCTCATTTGTTGCAACATTTACCACTGTCTTGATTCAAATTCACCAAATCTTAAGAGAGTAATTACAAAAGTGTCACTCAAATTTTGACAAAATTTTGGTGTTTTAATTGTTTATTGGATAACCTGCTTTAATATATATATTATATAGCAAGCTAGGGACTTTAAGGGGGTTATAATTTCAATTCGGGGATTATAAGGTGAAATTTAAAATGTGTTATTTTTATTGATAAATTTCATTCTATTTTAAGGATTTATTGATAAAAAATCTCTTATAAAAAAATTTAAAATTGTTATTGATAAATTATTTAGTAATTTATCAATAACAATTATTAAATTTTATTAAACACGAATAATTTAATATTAATTGATATTTGATCAAAGCTTATTTCCATCGGTATGATCGATATAAATGAGACGAAGATAGCATCAAAGTGAGTGCTTTAAGAATTCATTTTAAAAATTAGAGATGATGAAAATAATAATGAAATTTTGAGAAATATAAGTGGTTGGTGGAAAAGGATCTTCATTTATTAGGTCAAAAGCCTAGCTCAGACAGGAAAGCATACATAAGACAAAACAAATCGGAAATAAAGTAGACGCATCCATCGTAGACTACATGAACAACATTAAAAAGGGATTTTATTAAAACAAAAATATGCGTAATTTCTATTATGTAATTTATTATTCTTTCTCCATCTTCATATCACTTTCATTATCCCTCCAAAAGCTAGATGTCTGATCAATTCGCTTTCCTGCAAGAATATATGATTTGCTGTTATTGGACCATTACTTAAATAAAATA
The DNA here is from genome assembly GCA_022495995.1 of Adenophora triphylla var. japonica. Taxonomy (NCBI): domain Eukaryota; kingdom Viridiplantae; phylum Streptophyta; class Magnoliopsida; order Asterales; family Campanulaceae; genus Adenophora; species Adenophora triphylla. Next base: position 54,675 of record JAFEMH010007305.1, read on the forward strand.
AAATGAAGTTAGTTAAATTTAGGACTCCATGCAGAACTATAAAGTGACCAAGATAGATAGATGACTTAATTACTTGATATTTCCGTATCAAAATAAATGTTATTTCGTAGTTTTTAAATTTATTTTTTTATTAATTTATTTGAAGTTTGACAAAATTTTGTATGACATTTAACAATCTTCATTAAGTTGTATGTATTGCTATTGATAATATTCTTCGATGTATCAAAATAAATACTTAGAATTTCATGAAGTTCATCAGAATTTATAAAATTTGGTTAAAATATCAAAGTAAAAAAAATATTTTGGGAGGAAAAAATCAGTGTTTTTAATGAGACTATTCTATTCAGAAACTAAATTTTATACGTGTTTGCTAGTTAGTATGAATTGAGATACCTTAAAGCATTCATGCATTGCTTAGTAGTGGTAAGGAGGAGGTGGGGAACTATAGATATAATGTGGTGGAGGCGGAGACTTGTAAACGGGAGGAGGTGGTGACTTGTAAACTGGTGGTGGTGGAGACTTGTAAACAGGAGGAGGTGGGGACTTATAAACAGGTGTTGGTGGTGGTGGAGACTTGTATACCGGTGGTGGTGGGGACTTGTAAACAGGTGGTGGTGGAGACTTATACACCGGGGGTGGTGGGGACTTGTAAACGGGGGGAGGTGGAGACTTGTACACCGGGGGTGGTGGTGACTTGTAAACTGGTGGTGGTGGGGACTTGTATACTGGTGGTGGCGGAGACTTGTACACCGGGGGTGGTGGGGACTTGTAAACGGGGGGAGGTGGAGACTTGTAAACTGGTGGTGGTGGTGACTTGTAAACTGGTGGTGGCGGTGACTTGTAAACGGGTGGTGGCGGGGACTTGTAAACGGGTGGTGGTGGTGACTTGTAAACGGGTGGTGGTGGTGACTTGTAAACTGGAGGAGGTGGAGACTTGTAAACAGGGGGTGGTGGTGACTTGTACACCGGGGGTGGTGGGGACTTGTACACCGGGGGTGGTGGTGACTTGTAAACAGGTGGTGGTGGGGACTTGTATACGGGGGGTGGTGGGGACTTGTACACCGGTGGTGGTGGAGACTTGTACACAGGAGGTGGTGGAGAAGAGTAAATGTATTTATCAGCAGCAATTGTTTGTGAAGGGAAGCTGAGAGACACAAAAACTACTAGGAGAGGGATCATAATAGAAGCCATATTATTAAGCCCCATTTTGTTATGCTCTTAAAGCCATCCCCTCCCACCTTTATATAGCTCGAAATTTTATCCTTACACACTTAAGTAGGTAACGGTAATTATTATATGTATTTGACCTTCTTAAGGAAGTATAGGAGTTAGGAGGTAACACAACTTTTTTAATATAGTGTATTACATGACACTTTGGTCAAATGTTTGAATGGGTACGTTATACTCTGTTCATCTTGAGAATATATTTATTTGATAATTCAAATAATATTAAATATATATATACTACGCTATGTTTGTTTCAAAATAAATGTTTAAAATAATTATAAATAGCAAATTTTTTTTAAAAATGTTCATTGATTTTGGGAATAAATGAGTATTTGTATTTCTGTTGTTAGAGATACAAAAAAAAAAAAAAGTAGAGAAGTGATATTTATTTTTGGATGGATCAAATTAAATATAATATTAAATTGGGACTAGGAAAGAAAAATATTAGGAAATGGGTGGATTTTCTATTTTAAATTTTAGGGAAGGTTTACCAAGCCGCCTGCCTCATATCACATTTTCTCCCAAGAAATTTCTTTAAAATGTCATTTTCAAATTTAATATACCTTTGACTTCTTTTCACAAAGAAAAGGCTTTGATGATTATGATTAATTAATGTGGCCACCGTAGGATAAGTTAACGAATATCTTACCTTACCTTCATATTCATAGAGTTCTCTAAATTTAGTCATAAATATAAGTATTTATCATTAAAAGAAGTAAATTTTATAAATAATTAACATTTACTATAATTGCAACCACCCTGATCTAATGTCAACTATATGATTATTCAAGTATTGTATACAAATTTAAAATGCTTTGTGTCCGGTAAGAACTTCCCGCTAGAGGAGGTTTTCGGGTTTGAAATTCACAATCTTTATGTTAAGAATCAAAATTCTCAAGCAAATGAGGCGCCCGCCTCAACCTCAGCCAGGCGCCCGCCTCACGCTGTCCACACCACTGCTGGAACCTCGGCCTCCCAAGCGGCCGCCTCAATCAGTGCCCTGCGCCCGCCTCACCAAAATCACGTCAAGGCCTCACTCTCTGTAGCCCAGGCGTGCGCCCCATCCTCGGCCAGGCGGCCGCCTCACGCAAAGAATCAACAGCCCTTCGACTGATGATGTTCCACTTCAGTTCATGTATTGTTATTTATTTGTATGTATCTCAGAATTAGTATAGTCTCAAAATGTTGTATATATATCTCAGTTTATTCAATGAAAATTCATTCATTGCCATAATCTTTACATGGTATCAGAGCTTTTGTGATCAAATAAAAACAATTTCCTTCCTTTCACCAGTTTGCCATCTTCTTCACCCACCATGGCTGGCCAAACCTCCAACGCCATTCCTAACACCGATGAACCCAATCGCCCTATTCTCTTGGTCAATCTCTCCCAATACAAAACTTTAACACCTCTCACCTATTTAGTTTGGTCGTCCCAAGTAACATCCCTTCTCTTTGGCCTAGATCTTCTGCAATATGTAGATGGTACCCACCCCACACCCACTGAATTAATCACAACTGATGGCAAAGAAACACCAAACCCAGCTTTCAAAACCTGGAATAGACAGGATCGGCTCATTCTTAGTGCCCTCCTTGGAACCTTGGACACCTCTGTCGCTCCCCTTGTCTATCAAGCCAAAACTTCCAACGAGGCTTGGACAATCCTCAAGACAACCTACGCCAATCCCTCTAGAGGTCACATACTCCAACTCAAAGACAATCTTTCTTCTATCACCAAATCCTCCCTCTGTATCTCGGACTACATGCAAGCTATCAAAGCTTGTACCGACAAACTCGCCATTTTGGGAAAACCTCTAGATCCCGAAGACATTATCGCCACCGTTCTCAAGGGTCTCGATTATGACACCTACAAACCCATAGTCGACTCAGTTCGTGCCCGTGATGACCCGATCAGCTTCGAAGCCCTTCATGAGAAGCTCATTCATCATGAGCTCACTCTCAAACAACAAACTTCTTCACCTTCCTTCCCTATCTCAGCCCATGTTGCCCAAACCAAAGCCCACTCCTCCCATACACCCACCCGTTCTTACACAAACCATCCCATACTGCCAACACCACCACAAAACCGAGCCAATACTTCCTCCAATCCATTCGAGGAAAATGCCAATCTTTGCGGGTATGTTGGCCACGTTATATCCCGGTCTTGAAGCCAGGTTGAAACGTGATTACCCTACCGTCAACTTTCCTCCTCCGCCTTCCTCAAACCGCACCAATCGCCCAAATTCTTCCCAAACACAACCCCAAGCCCACACCATGACAGCCCCTACCTCAACTCATTACGTACCGTGGCTTGTGGATAGTGGTGCAACTCATCACTTAACAAATGACCTCTCCACTCTTGCTCTCCATCATCCTTACGATGGAAGTGATGATGTTATCATTGGTGACGGCTCCTCGCTCTCCATCGAAAATATAGGTTCCTTCTTCATTCCTATCTCTCACTCTACACTTCAATTTCATAATGTCTTACATGTTCCTCAAATCTCTAAAAACATTATCTCAGTCTCTCAATTCTGCAAAGATAACCATGCTTCCATAGAGTTCTCACATTCTTCCTTTGTTTTTAAGGAACTCTCAACCCAACGAATACTTCTTCAAGGAACAATTGACCATGGTGTTTACGTTTGGCGCCCCAATGCCTCTCAAGCTCTCATTGGCACCACCTCAACATCTCTTCAAACATGGCATCACGCATTGGGACACCCCTCCTCCCCTATTGTTTCCCATTTAAATAAAACCTTTTCTTTACGCATTCCGTTTAATAAAACCTTTACCCATTGTAATCCTTGTCTTACAAATAAAAGTCACAAACTCCCCTTTTCTACTTCATCTTTACAAACCAGTGCCCCTCTTGAACTAGTGTTTTCAGATGTTTGGACCTCCCCACTTTACTCTCATGATAATTACAAATACTATGTGATTTTCGTTGATCATTTTAAAAAGTATACGTGGCTCTATCCCCTCAAACAAAAAATCGACACCTTCCCCACATTCGCTCGCTTCAAATCCCTTGTAGAAAAATTCTTCTCTCGTCCCATTGTTCAATTTTTCTCCGACAATGGCGGGGAGTATCTCAAACTCACTCCATCTCTTCTCCAAAATGGTATCTCTCACCTAACTTCACCACCACATACTCCCGAACATAACGGCTTTGCCGAACGTCGTCACCGACACTTAGTCGAAACCGCTCTCTCTCTCCTATCCCATGCTAAGCTTCCGCTCCTTTTTTGGTCTCACGCCCTCACAACCGCAGCCTACCTAATCAATAGACTCCCCACCCCCACCCTACAAAATGACTCTCCTTATCTAAAGCTGTTTCAAAAACCACCCAACTACTCTAAACTTCGTAGCTTTGGGTGCTTGTTCTACCCATGGCTTAAACCATACACTCCTCACAAACTTGCTCCAAAATCTACCCCTTGCATTTTTATTGGATACTCCTCATCTCAAAGTGCGTACCACTGCCTCGACCCAACCACTAATAAAATCTACACCTCTCGTCATGTTAGATTTGTTGAAACCATATTCCCCTACTCAACACTCACCTCAAACCCCACTATATCTCCTACGATCTCCCCAGATGATTGGTGTGCCATCTCTATCCCAATTCTCCAATCCATACCCACTGTACCTAATCCCCAAACACTTCCCACCTCACCAGTTGAGCCACATCAGCCAAACACTCACCCACACCCTACTGCCTCTCCTTCAGTCGATCACATTCCTCCGACTCAACCCGCACCAAATACCAACCCAAACACTCCTCCACCAGCACCTCCTAACCCACCACCCACTCGAACCATTGAAACCAGATTATCCCATGGCATCCGTAAACCCAACCCCAAATATGCCTGTCTTGCTACTCTTCCTTCTCCTTCCTTGCTTCCCACCTCAACCAAACAAGCCCTCTCAATACCCCATTGGCGTGCCGCCATGCAAGAAGAATATGACGCGCTAACACGTAATACAACATGGTCACTTGTTCCATCCCATGAAGCTCCAAACATAGTTGGGTGTAAATGGGTGTTCGCATAAAATACAACCCCGACAACACTATTCACAAATACAAAGCTCGTCTTGTCGCCAAGGGCTTCCATCAACGCCTCTGGTCTTGACTACTCTGACACATTCAGTCCCGTAGTCAAACCCGTAACAATTCGTCTTGTTCTCTCTCTCGCCATCACCCGTGGTTGGTCCCTTTGCCAACTCGACATCAACAATGCCTTCCTTCAAGGCAATCTCTCCGAGACAGTTTTTATGTCCCAACCCCAGTGCTTTCGTAACACTCTTCTTCCCTCTCATGTGTGTCGTCTCTCAAAAGCCATCTATGGTTTAAAACAAGCACCTCGTGCTTGGTACACCGCTCTAAAACAATTTCTTCTCTCCTTTGGCTTTCGTTCGTCACTGTCTGATCCCTCTCTTTTTATATACTCTCATAATTCCAACTACCTTCTTCTTCTTGTCTATGTCGATGACATAGTCATCACGGGTCCATCAAATTCCTTCCTCTCTACATTCATCACAAGTCTCTCAACTCGCTTCTCTCTAAAAGACCTAGGTCCACTCTCATACTTTCTCGGAGTAGAAGTCACCCCAAATTCAGATGGTCTCTTACTCTCTCAGTCAAAATATATAAGTGATATCCTCCACAAGCATAACATGGACAACTCCAAACCCTCTCCCACCCCCATGGCTACCTATCCTTCTCTTTCAGCCCTTCCCCGCACACCCATCTGCAACCCATCCGAATTTCGAGCCATTATTGGTAGCCTTCAATACCTCTCCCTCACTCGCCCCGATATTGCCTTTTCCGTAAACAAAATAGCCCAATTCCTTCATCACCCCCAAGAAGCTCACTGGGTATCCCTCAAACGATTGCTCCGTTACTTACACGGTACATTACACTTGGGACTACAACTTTTTAAACAAACCCCTCCCATCCTTCATGCCTTCTGTGATGCGGATTGGGCAGGAGACAAGGACGACTTCGTGTCCACCACCGGCTTCATTGTCTACCTTGGCCGCAACCCCGTTACTTGGTCTTCAAAGAAGCAACGAGCCTTAGCTCGATCTTCTACTGAAGCTGAATTTCGAGCTGTCGCTGCCACTACCGCTGAGCTCATTTGGATTAAAAACCTCCTAACTGAACTTAGTGTCAATCTCAAAACAACTCCGGCCATTTACTGCGATAACTTAGGTGCGGTAACATACTCAACCAATCCGGTTTTTCACTCACGGATGAAGCATCTCGCCCTAGCCTTTCACTTTGTGCGGGAACAGGTTAACCTTGGAACCTTGCGTATTCAGCACATTTCAGGACGAGACCAGCTCGCAGATGCTCTTACAAAACCCCTCTCCCGAGCTCGGTTTATATCTCTTACTTCCAAGATTGGCCTCACACAGGGATCGTCCATCTTGCGGGGGCGTGTTAAGAATCAAAATTCTCAAGCAAATGAGGCGCCCGCCTCAACCTCAGCCAGGCGCCCGCCTCACGCTGTCCACACCACTGCTGGAACCTCGGCCTCCCAAGCGGCCGCCTCAATCAGTGCCCTGCGCCCGCCTCACCAAAATCACGTCAAGGCCTCACTCTCTGTAGCCCAGGCGTGCGCCCCATCCTCGGCCAGGCGGCCGCCTCACGCAAAGAATCAACAGCCCTTCGACTGATGATTTCCACTTCAGTTCATGTATTGTTATTTATTTGTATGTATCTCAGAATTAGTATAGTCTCAAAATGTTGTATATATATCTCAGTTTATTCAATGGAAAATTCATTCATTGCCATAATCTTTACACTTTATAGGGATAAGTTGTATCTCTGATTCTGATGTAGATATGTGTTAGCTTATTTATTGTTAATTTTCATGGCTTCAATTTGATTGGTTAAGTCCAAGGATAATGTTTGAGGTTTTTATTAGAGGCCATTGCGCCTTTTTTTTTTAAGTGCAAAAATGTAAGGGGCTTCAATTCCAGATCTTACGTCCACTCAAGTTGTCTTGCTCCGGATGTTGGTTGCCATTTTTTTGTCAACTCAAAGGCTTTATTTTCTCATGTTTTAAAAGTTAAATCTCACCGTGTACCAATTTATTTAAATTTCAATTGTAAGCAGTGACATAGTTTTACTTGGCGTATCGTCTGTTTGTGCTAGGGTCGAATTCAGATGGGGCTTCAGTGTAAGATTGATATCAACATGATTTTTCATTTCCCTAAAATCTTCAAAGATTTAGTATATTGATTTTCAAGAAAATCTCAACAAGTTTGTAATGTAATTTGGATAGAGCCTACTAAATCTCATTTCTTAATAAATCATATGTTGTTTTGCTTCAAAACAAAATTAATTATTACTCAAAAATGTAATCAAGATAGTTTTTTTAATTAAAACTCATCTCTTTAAGTGAGACAAGGGAAGGGAGTAAAAGAGTGTATCAAAAAAGAAGAGATGAAGTTTGCATATTCCATACATTAATTTACCCTAATTATGTTGGCATTGTACATTTTCATTTACTCTTTCAAATAAGTCAAAATCTAGGAAGAAACGCGTTTCTCCATAAGTTATGGAGAAACGGGTCCCGACTTGTCGTGCGACAATGAATTGGATATCTAGAACCTTATGAAAGTGATATCCAGAAACCTTCAAATGAATATCCAGAAACCTTCAAAATATTTCTGGATATTCATTTGATGGTTTCTGGATATACATTTGAAGGTTTCGGGATATCCAGAAACCTTCAATAGCAATTTCTGGATATGCCCTAACACATTTCTGGATATACACCTAACAGTTTCTGGATATGCACCTAACAGCTTTACGGATATACATTTCACATCTTACGGATATGCACCTAACAGTTTCTGGATATCAAACCCAAAGCTTCTGGATATCCAGAAGCTTTGGTCTTGGCCTTGGATTTTTTTTTTCTGGATATCAAATGCAAAGCTTCTGGCTATTAAAAACACGTTTCTTCATATTTATGAAAAAACGCATTTCTCAGCAGACCTACTCTTAATTATGTGGGCATTGTACATTTTCATTTACTCTTTCAAATAATAATGGTAAACGCATAAACAAACTGCCGACACAAATTCTAGAAAAAAAAAATAAAAAAAATATTGGTAATAATTTGGTATGTACGTACCTTGTCAAAGCTTTACCCGAATCTACCAACTCCATTTTATTTTATTTTATTGTTACTCTTTTCTTTTCTTTTTTTTTTTTTTTTTTGAGCAATTAATCTTTATTCTTTCAGAAACGTGAGGCTGCCCTCTATTACCATTTTTATAAATTTAAATTGTATAATTTTAGGTCATCTTTACACAACGTTCTTAGTTTTCATGTTATTGCATTGTAAATTTACCTTATTTATGACACGAAAAATAAACAAGATAAATTATGTAGGACTTATTTTTAAATTTTTTTTTCCTAGATTAATCTAGAAAATGTAAGATCAGTTCAAGTAAAAATTTTATATTCATAATCTGAAACTAAAATTCCGAAACAAACAGCAAGTTGTGGGTGCTTGAGAGATAAGGCGGGAGACGAAAAGTAAAAGAACGCGGAAAGATTGAAATGTAGGGTTAGTTATGAGACTTAAGGTGTATTATTTGGCCGGATAAATTATATTATCTCAATTAACATGTAAGATGAAAAGTCTTTTGTATATAATATGCTCTACGTCCTCTAGTTTAAAATATACTCCCTCCGTCCCAATATTTAGTTCACCATTTTAGTTTTGGCACGCAAATTAAGGGTGAAGAAAATATTGTGAGTGTAATAGTAAATATGAGAGAGAATGAGTGGAGGAAATAGTAAATTTGAAAAGTGTTGTAAGTGTAATAGTGAAATAGGAGAGAGAATGAGTGAAGGAAATAGTAAAGATTCTTTGCCAAAAAAGAAAAGGTGAAGCTTTAAATGGGACATCCAAAATGGCAAAAGATGAAGTTATTAATGGGACGGAGGGAATATTTCATTGGGAGACCTAAAATTTGGTTTAAAATACATGTTGTTTGGAGTTGAAGCCTTTAAATACTCCCCCCTCTCAAAATGTTTGTCCCATTTGACTTTTTTGTTGAACTTTGACCACAAATATATGACAATTAAATCATGTTTATGAAATTCTAAAAGTTGTTGTTGATAATATTATTAATGGTGAATCAAATGGAATTTTTAGAATTTCATGAACATAATTTAATTGTTATATATTTGTGGTCAAAGTTCAACAAAAAAGTCAAATGGGACAAACTTTTTGAAACGGGGGGAGTATTAATTAAATATCAATGTTATTCTTATATTATATTGAAACTTGTTGTATTGTATTAATTGTATTTCTTGTACGGAGTAATGTATAATAGAAAAATAATAAATAAGTATGAATTTAAGCCAAAATCTAGGGAGAAACGTGTTTCTCCATAATTTATGGAGAAACGGGTTTTTTTCATCAATTCTAAATTTCTGGTTATTCATTTTGAAAGTTTCTGGATATTCAGAACCTTTTGAAAGGATATTCAGAAATTTTTGTATTAGATATCCAGAACCTTTTGAAAGGCTTCTGGATATCAATATTAAATGTTACGGATATCGAACTCTTTGAAAGTGATATCCAGAATCTTTTTAAGTTGATATCCAGAAAATTTGTATTACTCATGACCTTGCCTTAGCCCTTGGCCTTGGCCTTGGCCCATGGCCTTGGCCTTTGGCCTTGACCAAGTATATATATTCAGAAATCACTAAAAAGTATATCCAGAAATTAAGAGAAAGGATATCCAGAAATTTTGCATTGATCATGACCTTGGCCAAATCTATATCCAGAAATCAGTGAAAAGTATATCAAAAAAAAAGTGAAGGCCATGATCAGAAAGTTGGTATGTGTTGGTCTCATTTTAACATAACTTCTGGATATCATGATCAAAGGGTTACGGATATCAGAACCTTTGAGATCGATATCCGGAAATTTTTTAATGAATGCAAAAAAAAAAAAAAAAATTAATTTTTTTTTTTTTTTTTGGAAAAACACGTTTCTCCATAACTTATGAAGAAACACGTTTCTCCAGAGACCTACCCTGAATTTAATACTTATTTTATAAAGTTGTTGGATTAATTGCATCGGTTAAGAATTGTGTAAACTTTCAAAATGATATCTATTTTGTAGTGTGGGGGGGGGGGGAGGGGGGAAGAAGTAGATGATACTTGGCTATTTAAATGGGAGAAACATTGAATTATTTAAATATTTACTTCATTACTCTTGAAAAAAATGATATTTTTAAGAGTAGGTCTGCTGAGAAACGCGTTTTTTCAACTATGGAGAAACGCGTTTCTCCATAACTATGGAGAAACGTGTTTTTAATAGCCAGAAGCTATGCGTTTGATAACCAGAAAAAAATTTCTGGATATCAGTCTCAAAGGGTTCTGGATATTCAGAAGCTTTGGAACGGATATCCAGAAGCCTTTGGGCGGATATCCAGAAAAAATAGATTTGAAGCCAAATCCAAAGCCAAGATCAGAAATGAAGGTTTCTGGATATCCAGAAATCTTCAAATTTATATCCAGAAACCATCAAATGAATATCCAGAAATATTTTGAAAGTTTCTGGATATTCATTTTGAAGGTTTCTGGATATCCAGAAACCTTCAAATGTATATCCAGAAATCATCAAATGAATATCCAGAAACATTTTGAAAGTTTCTGGTTATCATTTTGAAGGTTTCTGGATATCACTTTCATAAGCTTCTGAATATCCAGAAGACTTGGCCTGCATTGTCTCGCGACAAGTCGGGTCCCGTTTTTTCATAAGTTACGAAGAAACGCGTTTCTCCCTAGATTTTGTGTATTTTTAAATCAAGTTGATGGAATTTTGGCGTAATGAAAACCAAATGTGAACAAACAGAAAAAAAGAAAAAAATCACTGGTCCCAAATTGCTACGCCTACTTAAATTGTCTTTTGGTTTTATATGTACGTCATTCAATTTAGACAATAGTACGTACTAATAATAGATTAATTTATTTATTTTGTTTTAGTTTTTAAAGAATAAATTAATTAATCTTTAAAAAACAAGTACGGAGTAGTAGAGAATACAGGCTGTATGATGATGAGAGCATTCCAACTGTCCGGCTTCTCAAAAAAAAAAAAAAAAAAAAAAACACTTCTATCTCGAATATTTTTCTCAAATAATCCCTTTTACTTTTTTATTTATCAAAATGACTTACTGTTCAAACTATTGCTCAGAATATCCAATTTTTTTGAAAATCGCTACTCCGTGTAGCGAGTTTGACTAGGGTTTGTCAAAACTCGCTACACCGTGTAGCGAGTATAGGGTAATTAAGATTGACCGTTTGAGGAATTAATTAGGTCATTTAATTAACCTAAACTCGCTACACCGTGTAGCGAGTTTGGTCAAACATAATCAAACTCGCTACACGGTGTAGCGAGTTATTTAATACCCTTTCACTTTCCCTACCAATTTACGTCTTCAACTTCAAAGGAAAGAAAAAAAAAAGCCATTACAGCCGCCGAGGTCTTCAGTTTTTCAAAGGAAACAAAAAAAAAATAAAAAATTAAAGCCAGTCCAAGGATTTGATTAACGCCGAGGAGGAGGAGAAAGGGAGAAGAAGAGAAGAACACCCAATCAACCAAGGATTTTGCCAAATAAATTCAATCTTTTTTAAATTATAAGTTTAAATTCTTTAAATTCTGATGATGTTCTAATTTAAATTCTTTAAATTTCTGATGATGTTCTAATTACTTACAATTTAGGAATTTTATTTTTTTATTTTTCTATGATGTTCTAATTTAAATTCTTTAAATTTTTGATGATGTTCTTTAAATTTCTGATGATGTTCTAATTACTTACGATTTAGGAATTTTATTTTTTAAATTGTAAGGATTTTTTCCAAATAAACCCTTGAATATGTTGAATTATGACTGTTAATATTATTTATTTACTTATATTTTTATGAATTATGATTGTTAAAATGTTGGAAATGGTGAAAATATGTTGAATTTTACTATCAATGTTTTTTTCATTTCATTTTTTTGTCTTGTGTTATTAGATATAACATTCAACTCATTTCATACTCTCTTCGCCCCGTCCCAAATTAAATGTCCAAAAAAATTATAAATTTGTTTTTTGCTCATTCATTGCTCCACTTCTATCGATTTATGTTAGTGAAATGATTATTTCATTTTTAAATTTTTGTTTATTAGTAAATTAATTATTTCATAAATTTAAAGCTAAAATATTTATTTAAGAGACTTAGAAATAAAATAATTATATTTAGCTTATATGAGGTTGAAATTTGGAATTTGTCCAAAAGGAAATGGGGTAATGAGAATTGAACCCTAACCATTTCAATTGAAAGGATATTTAATACTCCCTCCGTCCCATTTCATACTAGGTTTAATTTAATTACATGTTTATATGCTTAGTTTTATAGTTTATATACCTTCCTCCCTCTAAAAAATGGTAGAACTAATTATTAGTTTACTTGCATTTTAGGATTTATATACCTTCCTCCGTCTCGAAAATGATTCACTAATTAACAAATTTTTTATAGAAAATTATTACTCTTGAAGTATTACTTAGTATATAGGCTGGAAACCAAGAACTTTCCCACAGACACTTCTTGAAAGTATAGGATAACTTTGAATTACAATGCCACGTACTAGTAATTACACTTTTGTATTCTCTTATTTATTTCCTTACCTTATAGAACAATAACCAACCTTGATATTGAAATAAATAGATGGAAGCATTCATTGATCTCGGGCCTATCGATGCCTCTGTTCTGACTCGGCATGATGAGCATAGGGCTAGGTATATTTGGGCCGGGTGGGAGGTTTCTAGTCCCCTCCTTTTTCGTCATGGTGCCGCCTTGCCAGACGAATTAGCTCCTGTGATATTGTTGAGACTCGCGGAGTGCGGATTTAGCGGAGTACACTATATAGGGAGGGTACAGTATGATTTTGCGTTGCTGGAGGCTTTGATCGAGAGATGGCGTCCGTAGACCCATACGTTCCATCTCCCGGTTGATGAGATGACGATCACCCTACAAGATATCGGCATGATTTGCGGGTTGCCGATTGATGGGAATCTTTATTGCGATGATGGGTTTCCGGTACATGTATGGGCGGCGAGAGTGCTGTCAAGAGTATTTAGGGGCTGTCCCTGGTGACGGAGATCTAGATGGGAGCAGTCTGAAGCTCAGGTGGATTACCATCCGTTTCCCACACTTTTAGTGACCTTGCTGATGATACTGCTCCAGAGATTGTGGATCAGTACGTACGGGCGTATATCTTGCTTGCCTTGGGTTCTACGATCATGCCTGATCGTACAAACAACAAGGTTAAGCTATGTTATCTCCCTCTGCTTAGTGATGTTTCTAGGGTCGGCCCGGTACGGTTGGGGAGTGCTGCGCTCGCTTTCCTATATCGAGAGTTGTGTAGTGCGACAGACCCTCGGACGAAACAGTGCGGAGGATTTCTCAACGTTCTACAGGTATGTTTATTTCATTTTAATGTTCATTATGTTGTTGTTTTTAAGTTTTATTTCAAATTTGCGGCATTATTTATAGTATTTGATATACATTTATTTGATATAGATTTGGGCTTGGGAGCGGTTGAAATGTGTGAGGCCGCAGATCCGTTATCGATTCAGAGAGCAAAACTACTTCATCATGCCCCTCGGATGCAGGTATACATATATCATACGTTATTTTCTCGTCGTTAATGTTTTTATTTTTTTGAACAAAATCTTATAATTATTTTGTTTATGAAATTTCAGCTGGACCCAGGCATCGCTGGATCTGAGAGAGGTTACTGCACATAGCCTGCGAGGCTATCGGGATCAGCTGGCCCGGATGAACGAGGCTCACGTGGAGTGGCAGCCTTATGAAGGGAGATACGCTCCGCGCTACTGCACTCAGGGTGAGGACATATGGTTGGCGAAGGTCCCTCTCATATGCTTTGAGAGGGTCGAGTGGCATCTGCCTGATCGCGTTATGAGGCAGTTTGGCCTGAGGCAGTTTGTCCCAGCACCGTTTGACACTAGCCCGGAGTTGCACCGTTCTGATCGGCGGGGAAAGAGTACGGTGAGATGGGGTGGCCACCATCGCCCACTTATTGCACGATGGGGACAGCGCCACGAAAATTTGGTTTCCGGGGTGTTCGGCTTCCACGATATGACTTACACCGACCCATATATGGTATGGTATAGGGACATAACGTGTAGGTTTGTGCAGCACCTCACTCACATAGAGGTGGATGGATACCAGTCGTCTGCCCCTGCCAAAGAGTTTATGATATGTTTTTACACATTTCAAGTTTTTATTTCTAGTTTTTTTTTTTAACAAAACATCAATTATTAACTTATGTCTCTCGTACTTATATATATTTTTGATATAAAAACAGGTGCAGACCCTTCAGCGCATGCATGTCGTCAATGAGAGGGATGCGCATCCCCAACAAGCTGAAATGCGGGAGATTGTGACACACGGGTTCAGGGGAGTTAGGGAGCTCCACCACCTTCAGTCTGATGCACTTCCCCCACAAGTAGATCGCGTACAGGGGGTACTGTAAGTACCCAAATCTGGCTCATGCCTTCCGGTTAAATTTTTCGGCAATTTCGGTAAGTTTCCCGGTAATTCCCCGGACCTTCCTAGTGTTTCGGAAATATTCCGGAACTGTTCCAAATTAATTAGGGACTGAAAGGGAAGCTTCCCAATTAAGAAACACGTTTTTCTGAATTGGGAGGAAAGTTCTAGAATTTGCCACCTTGCATGTTTCTAGAAATGCTGAGTCACAAGGGATAATGCCGCACGGCTGCATTAGCTCAAGGTCTCTGGCCGCACGACTTCATTAGCCTTATCCAGACTGCATATAAATAGAGCCCTCCTCTACCCATTTTAATCATCAACAAAAAGCATAATACTCTCATAATACGAAGAAACTCCTCCCAAGAGCTGCTGAAAGTCCAAGAAGGTGAAGAAGAAGGCCAAGAAGCTACCTCCCTCCTCCTTGAAGATCCCAAGATCAAGTCCTCCTCCTAGCTCCGTCCAAAGAAGAAGAGGAAGCCATTGGTAACCTCGCACGCTCTAACCTTGCATCCTAATTGCCCTATGTGATTATAATTGCTCATTGCATTTCATACATAGCTATTATCTTGCTTGGGACTTGGTAAATTAAAGATCATATCTTTATACCCCCTTTCTCCCTTTGCATGCATTAGGCATCCTTTGCCATTAAAAATGTAATCTTTTGAATCAAAGGTGCATCCTTTGCACCTAAAACCCCCCATTTTTACATAAAAACATCATCTTCATGCATCATTTGCATATAAAAATCCAATCTTTACAATAAAAATGCATCCTTTGCATTCAAATCCTCTTTCAAGCATCCTAGGCATTAAAGATCATATCTTTATCCTAAATTAGCATCCTATGCTTTTCAAAACACAATCTTCATGCATCCTTTGCATATTCAAATCCCAATTTCTTCATAAAAAATGCATCCTTTGCATAAAAATCATGTCTTTATGCATCCTTTGCAAATAAAGATCATTTCTTTAAATCAAATGCATCCTTTGCAACCCAAAAATGTCATCTTTTCATTAAAAATGTCATTTTTACATGCATTCCCCCATGTCCCCCATTAGCAACCTTGGAACGGACCGGTGTAAAAGATCCTATCTTTACATCGTTCCTTCCATAAAGGTTATCATAATTTCTTTAGAAAGGGACAACCTTGAACCCTATATCTCCAATTATCACTTAAGATGAGTATGAAGCATCTATATGAGCTCGACCGTCTTAAAGTGTAGGATTGATGGGCTAAGGACCCTCCTTTTCTAAAGAACCTCATCTTTGACTATAAAGGGAGTCATTCTCTCGATCACGCAAGTCCCAAGGTCCAAAAATGCGATGATCACAAGTCCAAGATGAGGACGGGATCATAATCCCGAATACATAAAATCCAAGAAATCCCGAGCGACAACCAACAAATGGTTTGTACATCCGGAAGACGACTTGGGACATTCCCTTTTATTTTCAAACACATGCACACAAGAAAGCACGCAAGCAAGCACGATTAATGGGATCTTGGGAGACTTGCTCCGGCAAGGCACCTTGGGTGAACGACGATCCGTTCTTCCCAAGGGGTAACTTAACCTCCGAACCCATAAAACCTTTTTTTCAAAGTTTTGAGGTAATCAAAATGGCGTGGCGACTCCGTTTTTTTTTTTAATTAAACCGGTTGTCTTCAAACTCGCGTGAATTTCCAAAAATAAACAAAAAAAATTGGGGGCACACATTCACAGTTTGGCGACTCCGCTGGGGAGATCCCAAATGAGAAAAGTTTTTATTTTCAAAACAAAAATCGACACTCGGTATATAGGTGGAAACCACTTACCCTTCCTGTACACTCCCTGATGTGGGAGTTGGGATAACCGGTGGTTTAACAATCCCACGTACCAGTATCCCTTTTCAAAAAAAATAATAAAAGAAAGCTTTTCCCTTTGAGCGGGTTAGACTCCTGTCGCTGATTTCATTAATCGTGCTTGCTTTCTTTACCTTGCATTGCATCATTTGCATCTTGGAATCTGTGCATACTTTGAACGGGAAACAACCCGAAAAATAGCAAAGGAGTGGAACCTGAAAAATTGATCCATGCAGTCGTATGGCTCAATCCTCATTGGATTCTGACCGGGCGACCTCAGTGGCAATTCCACCAGGAAAAATCATGGTTAATCTGGGCGCCCTAGCGGCTTGGGGCTACTCGGCTCCATGACCGACTGGAGCTCCCGAGAAAATTTACGTGCTTACGTGTTGCATTCTCCCCGTCCCAAAAATCATTCCTTTAAAACACATTTCTGAAAATCTCTGTTTTAACTCAAAAGGAACATTTTTAGGAGACCGCACACTACGCGCACTGATATATCCTGTACACTTTGCACGCACGTCCTTCAAACCCGAGGGTGGTTCAGTGCAGTCACGGACAGCCTTACGATGCTCCGGGCGCGCACGGAATCATCCCAACCTCCCCATGGCGGCCCGGTGTCGACCAATGCACAGTCCGTGTCACACGTTTCAAAAAATCGTGACTTTTTGGTTGGTTTTTGGTCTAGTCCGTGTCATATAGCCCAGTTTCATACCCCCGTAAAGGTCAAGCCTTAGTTCATAACGGAAGCCAAGATTTTCGCTCAAGCGGAACTCTGCCAAAATTCCGACAAGGAAAAAATTGGCGAGATCTTAACTCCGACATTGACTTTGACCTTGACCTGCACGGAATGCGTAAGAGTCAAGACCGAGTCTTTGCCAACAAATCAAAAGATCTTTCGCTCAAGCGAAGCTCTGCCAAAATTCCGACAAAGAAAAATTGGCAAGATCTTGACCCGGCATTGACTTCGATTCTAACTCACGCCAGAAAGTCAAAACGTCATTCGCTCAAGCGAAATTCTGCCAAAATTCTATCAAGGCAGAAAGACGAGACTTTCCCGGTATTGCCTTGACTATAATCCGCATCGCTCGTGCGTTGAAAATTCCTATGACCCGCTAGACCCGTTAGGAGTGTTCTTTACTCTCGGTCGGTGGGATCCGCGTGCCCTATAGGACCCTCGCCCGGGCCGCCCACCCTGGGAGGTCGAAATACGGGTGGAATACGAGGGGCTTATAGACGTAGTGACGGAACCCACCGATCCGGGATCTAGAGTAGTTGCGAAAAAGAAGGGCGAATTCCTTTTCCAACCAAATAGATATTAATAAAGAACTCTTTATTTTAAGTAAACTTGGAAGATTCTAATTTGCATATTGCACTGAGCCTTCACCCTAAACACCTACCCCGAGTCTAAACCTTTCCTATCCCTTTCCCCGCTGAGAAAGAAGTGGGTGAGAACACCGGGTCGGCGACTTGTTAGCGCGGGAATTCTCGAACGGTTCGCGAGAATCCTCGGTTTGGTCGATCCCGAGAGAGTCACAATGTCCGATTCGACGAGAGAACAGCCTTGGTTTGGGTAACCGAGATGACTAGGGAAGAAGAGCTAGCCTTAGCCCTGGAAAACAGTCGTAAGGCCCATGAGGAGCAACGAGGCCATGCTCATTGATGCGCTTCGCCGTCATGGGGTGCAGATAGTGGTAGAGCCCATCGGTTCCTTGGTTATGATAGAAGACGAAACTCCCGAAGTAACCATCTCAGCCCCCCTAGCCTATAACCAATGCCCTCCTCTATCCACATATGATCCTTTGCCAAAAGGCTGTCCCTTTTCGGTCTTTTCCCGGTATCCCAAGCCATCGGGGTCCCGACACCCTCTCCTCCTCGAGATAAGACCCGGCTTTGTTCCCTACCAACGGTGAACAAACGCCACGGCTATTCTCTGCGCGCGACCTGCCTTGACTACCACATGGGACTCGCTCCCTCTCCCCGGTATGGGCCGTCCCGAGACAACTTCCGGGCCTCGAGAATCAATCAAGTGACCTTTTCAACTCTGCCTTGCCACGGCGAGATCTTCCACCCAACCTTGCCAATAGGATCCCACGAGGCTCCTTTTTCCTACTTTTGCAACTATGAGCCTAATTCCTATGCCTCACAGTCGGCCTCGGGAAACACGGGACCGAGGCTAAGTTTACACCTATTTCCCTTCCAAAGACTCCCAAGCCATGGTACCAGCTACCACTGTGCCACCCACAGTCTGCCACTCAAATCGACAATCCACAGCGGAATCGAAACCGTCCCAGGCCCAACATGACTTGGTTGATGGAAAAAGTTAAGTCCATGCAAGAGAGGTTCGGAGAAGCTGAATACCAAAAAGGCGGCATACCGGTGCGGCCCGGCAAAATTGTCCCTCTTCCTCCAAAATTCCGAATGCCGAGAAATTGAAAAGTTCAACGGCACCGATTGTCCCCGGACTCATATTGAAAGCTACCTTCTTGCCATGAGAGCCAAGGACTTGTACACATCAACAAAATGGCCGACCATTTTGTTGTCATTAAAGGGTTCGGCTCTTAGATGGTTCTTGCGTAGCAAAACCGAGAGGCCCGAGCCACACAGGACCAAATTAAGGAAGCATTTCGGGAGAAGTATAAGGCTAACTTGAATTGGGAAACCAGCGGGAATGACCTACAAGGCACTCTACGGCGCCCGGACGAGCCGGTGAGTGAATTTTACGGGAGATGGGAACTGGAAGCTCGGTGAAATGATGACCCCGTGAATGAAGAGGAACGAGATGGAGATCTTCCAATCTGCTTAAAGCCTCAACTAAGGGTTAAAATTGGCAATTACTATTATCGACCTTCGGGCAATGGTAAATCTTTGGTACCAAGTTTGAAAATGCCTTGGCATGGCCCCCGACCACGGGATCAGCCAATTCCCATCGCTCAAAGCACTAGTGTCAAATGCCGCATTTGTCACTATAAAGGAAAAGAAACGGCCGGCGCTGTCAATTACATCGAGAATGAGAAAGTGGGACAAAATTCAAGCCAAGTAATTGCAAAGCCAAGACCTCGCTTCTATACGCGGAAGATTTTGGAATGCCACTGGAGAAGGTCTTTGACGGTTTGGTAGCCGAAGGACTCATCGGACCTTTGGAAAAGCTGGAAACCCAAAAACCCTAGTGTCGAGAATGGACGAAACCAAGCATTGCCGCTTCCACAAATATCATGGGCATAACACCCGATGATTGCACCTACCGAAGCTCCTGATCTCTCGCCTAATTGAAGAAGGCAAGGCTGGAACCACCTCGGGGTCCTAATGTGGTCAAGAACCCTCTTCCGCTAACAATCGAGGTCAACATGATCGAGTTCGGGAGACAAATGCGATCAACTTTGGAAATCCAGAGATCATAGACATTACGAAATTCAATGTTCCTTATCTTTGAATTACAAGGAAAGTGGAAAGATTTGATTAATGCCGCCGCCATGGAAGGATAGTTTGGGCCCATAGTCGGAGCTGATTTCGTTAATGTTGTCGAGCTCGGCCTCTTTTCTATGATATCGAACCCGGTAACCATGGTCAAGATTACGGAAGAAAGGCTCACTTATGAAGGCTGCGAGTTTGAAGTGAAACAAGCCATGTTAATGAAAGTTTCTTGAGCCCTTCATTACCCATGATGAGCATAATGTATTTGTAATGGCTCTTACTACTCCAGGATCGAGTCCAGCCCCTGTTTGGGAAAAGGTGGAAAGAAGAGTGAACCGACGGAAGACTTTTGGGATGAAGAAAGGCTGTATCTCGAGATGCCGAAAGCACAAGCTGGTCCCTACTTTTGCCCGGAGGTACGGACGGATAAAGTTAAGTTCGAAGGAGATTCCGCCGGATCGATCGGGTATTCCCCATGGAAATGGTGTCAACAAAGGCAATTATGATCCACGGGATGCACGGCCAAATGAGCGACAAGGCGCTACTCCCCAGGCAACGGCAAGAAGGAGTGAGATCCCGGTCCAACCCTTGTCAAATACCCTCGAGTCAATAAGTAGTGTAGGGTCCGAGTCGGTAGCGTCCATTCGGTCGAGTCGGGAATCTTTGAATTCCGGTCCTGCGAGTCATCCGAAGGCCTCACGCTGAGGACTATCAAATGTAATCGATGTCATCTTTCCCCTTATTTTGAATGAAATGACGGATCTTTACGAGTATCCTCTTATTGCCAACTTAACAAATGATAAATTAACTCAAAACTTAACAACGGTTAATAATGAATCATTTGAACAAGATCTGAAACACACTAAATGAACAATACATTAAAGAAATCTTTAAGCGAGGTTTCGGAAAAAGAGGAAAACCGGGCCCAAGCTGCCGAGGAGGTTTTGACAAGTGTGAACTTGGATGCTTGTCGAGGAACCTAAAGAGACACGAGATCGGAAACTTCTTCCCGGGGTTGAGCAGGACGGGCGATCGATCTGCTCGGAGAATACGTCGACGTGTTTGCATGGTCATACGAGGATATGCCGGGGCTAGACAGGTTCAATAGTAGAGCACGAGAATCCCTCTAGCACCGGATGCTAAGCCGGTAAAGCGAAATTGAGGAAGATCAAGCCGAGTGGTCTCTACGGGTCAAAGAAGAGATTGAGAAGCTACTGCGGGTAGGATTCATCGAGTCATCGAATATCCGACATGGTTATCCAATATTGTGGCCAGTCACCAAGGCGATGGGAAGGTGCTTGGCTGCTGTGTGGATTTCAGAGATGCGAACAAGGCCGGCCCAAGGGACGATTACCCTTTGCCAAACATAGACATCTGGTGGACTCCTTGCCCAACTACGAAGTCAAATCCTTCGTTGATGGCTTTGCGAGCTACAACCGAATCAAGATGGCCGAGGAAGACCAGAAAAGACGGCCTTCACCACACCGTGGGGAACTTGCATTATACGGTGATGCCATTTGGGCTTAAGAACGCCGGGGCTACTTACGAAGGGCGGCGACCGCGCTTTCATGACATGATCCACAAGGAGATTGAGGTCTATGTAGACGACATGATAATCCACTCAGGCGAGGATGGGCGGCACTTTGTTGACCTGCGAAAGTTCTTTGAGAGGTGAGACAACATTCCATGAGACTAAACCACACGAATGCACCTTCGGAGTGACAAGGGGAAAAGTGCTTGGGTATATGGTCACGGAGCGAGGTATTGAAGTTGACCCCCAAAAGATCAAAGCCATTATGGATATGAGGCCACCTCGAACCCGGACGAAGTCAAGAGCTTTATGGGAAAAGCTGCGGTACATCGGCCGTTTCGTCAATCGATTGACCACTATGTGCGAGCCCGTCTTCAAGCTCATGAAGAAGAACGTAGACACGAGAATGGACCGAAGAATGCCGGGATGCTTTTGACCGAGATTAAGGCATACTTGGTACATCCTCCGATCTTATGCCCCAGCATAGACGAAACCTCTTACGCTCTATCTCACTTTGTCGATACGGCGGTTGGGGCTATGCTTGCTCGGGAAAAGAAAGACTCTCGGGTAGAGAATGCCATTTACTTTGTCGGTAGGAAGGCTGCGGGGAAGTGAGCTCAATTACTCGGCATGTGAAAAGACACTGTGCGGGGCAGTGCAGGTAGTCGGCAAGTTGAAGCATTATATGCGAAGCCCGCCTGTGAATTTGGTCTCAAAAATGGACCCCATCAAATACATCTTTGATAAGCCTTCCCTCTCGATGCGTCTAGCAAAGTGGTCCTTCTTCTTAGCGAGTACGACATCAACTATGTGACCGGAAAAGGCCATCGAGGGTCAAGCGTTGTCGGACCACTGGCAAACTTCCCGATAATGAGGACGAGAGGGCACGAACCCCAATTCCCGAGATGAAGGGATCTTTGCGGTCGAGCACGAAAACCGATGGCAATTATTCTTTGACGGAGCCGCTAACAAAAGAGGAAACGGCATCGGGATGCTGCTTGGTCGATCCGAAAGATGAGCACACGCCATAGCCCTCAAGTTGAACTTCCACACGAACAATGTTGCGAGTACGAAGCTTGCATTCTTTGGTTTGGAAGCTGCCTTAGAAAGGAATGTCAAGAGCTCGAAGTTTACGGAGACTCGGCCACGATCATCAACCGGGTTTCCAACAAATGGAAGGCTGTGGACCACTGTCTGCCAGCGGTATCATGCCCGTATGGAGGAGTTATTTGGACGGTTCGGAGAAGTGACCTTCCACTACTTGCCAAGGAAAAGAACGGTCGCGAGATGCCCTAGCTACTCTAGCCTCATTGGTAGAGATCCCACGAGGAAAAGCCATAAAACCCTTGAGTGGGTAGAAGAGAAGCCCGGCCTTACATTTGTGAAGTAGACACAGGACCCGAGCCTATAAAGGAACCACTGGTACAATCAAATTTACCGGTTCCTCAAAGATGGAGAGTCGGCTTTCGAGAGACGAAGAAGGTAGACCGAAAGAAGGTGTCGAGCCAAGAGCTTGCAAGCCTTGAAAAGGTTGGCCTCCCATTATGTCATTCTAGGAGGCAACTGTACAAGAAAGCGGTACAGGACCACTCCTCTTGTGCGTCACTCAAGAAAGGGCCAAAGAGTTGATGACCGAAGTCCACAATGGTCCCTGCGGTCCTCATATGAATGCGAGCCACGATGCAAGTGATCCTCGAGAATGGGTTACTCTTGGATTTCCATGGAAAGCAGTGTGTCCGGCACGTCAGGAGCATGCGACAAGTGCCGGCGGTTTGCCAACCTCAACCATCTCCCGCCTCATGACACATCTTGCATGACGACTCCTTGGCCGTTTGCAACTTGGGGTATTGACGTGATAGGGAAAATAGCCCCGGCGAAGCAATGGGCATGAATTTGTGCTAGTAGCCATCGACTACTTCACCCAGTGGGTAGAGGCCAAGTCCTACAAGGTCCTCACTTCCGGAAAAGTTGCCCGATTCATCAAAGAAAACATAATGTGCGAATATGGGGTGCCCAGCGAGATCATTTCCGATAATGGGTCGCACTTTGAAGGGGCTGCGATAGGTTCTTTGTCGAGTCGAGAATCACTCGCCACAAGTCGTCTCCGTACGAGACCTCGGACTAATGGAGCCGTGGAAGGCTGCTAATAAGACGCTCGAACGGATCATCGGAAAATGGCCACCCGTGGTCGTGATTGGCCGAAAAAGTTGCACTTGGCACTGCAGGGCTCTGAACGTGCATCGGAACGGCTACGGGAGAAACTCCTTTTGCCTTAACCTACGGGATGGAAGCGGTGTTACCGGTGGAGTTGGAAATCCGTCATTAAGGGTCCTCTGGAAAAGCAGTGTCAATGAAGTAGAATGGTTGCGCGGCCGGCATGATGAGTTGGCTCACGCTTGATGAGAGAAGGCTAAAAGCCATGGAACACACCCGAGCCTACCGGAGGCGGATGGCTAGAGCGTTTGACAAAAGGTTAAGGCCGGAGACATCAAAGAGGGTGACTTAGTGTTGAAAGTGAAGCCCCACCCGAGACTGACCCCACAGGAAAATGGGAACCCGTTTGGATCGGCCCTTATGTGGTGCGAGAAGATACTATCGGGAGGAGCCATGAAGCTTGCGGACACAGACGGCAATCCCTTTGTCCACCCGGTCAAGCGGTGATAAGCTCGGAAGATACTATGTCTAAAAAAAAATAAAAAAAAAAAAAAATAAAAAAAAAAAAATCTTAGTGCAAAAAGAGTAATACCCGGCTAAGTGAAAACCCCAAAAGGGCGGTCTAGGCAAAAGACGGGGTTGCACATAAAAAAAAAAAGAAAAAAATCTTAGTGCAAAAAGAGTAATGCCCGGCTAAGTGAAAACCCCAAAAGGGCGGTCTAGGCAAAAAACGAGTGCACATAAAAAAAAATAGTTCACGAGAATGAACTACGAAGACTGAGCCCCTTAGTCTTTCTTGTAAAAGGGAACGTGGCGGCCATATATGGTTCGGTCTAAACAATAAAAAGGGCAATCAAGCTTCCATGAAGTGCGTCCTAAAAAATAAAAGGGTATTTCGGTTTTCATAAAACGGGTCCCAATCAATAAGACATTTGAATTTCCATGAAATGTGTCTTGATTAATTTCTAAGATAATATTTCTTGTTCATTACAAGTTAAAAACTTCTTGATGAGTTCAAGCACGGTCTACTCTTGACTCTGCTAACACCTTTCTGAATCTAAAATACAAAAAATGCCTAAATAAACTAATGTGTTTGCAAAATGGCAATAAAGGGAATCCTAAGAAAAGATACGTCGATCGTCATTCGGCGAGTCTTCTTTGGTCTTCTTCCCTTTACCTCGACCCGTCGAGTTTTCTTTCTCTTCTTCTCTATAAGGTCGGTATCCCTCATCCCGATCTCCGGTATCCTCACTGGAGCCTCCACCAAACCCGTGTCAATAAGTGCCCTCTCTACACGAGCACGAGTCCGCACTTCCTCCCTGCGAGTCTCGGTCGAAGGAGCGACCTCGGACAATCTCTTGTATCGAGCCTCCATATCTCGATCGGGTCACCCGGCGGTTATGGCGACTCGCCTTAGCCTCGGTCTCCTCGAGTCCTACTCGAGTCACGGTCGGCCCCGATAAAGCGACGTCTCTCCCCCGAGAATGACTGAGTCGCTCCCATTTCCCTCTCGTACCCGGTCCAGTAGACAGGTGGTCAAGATGGTGCTCTTCTGCTCTGAAGATAGCCACAGGTGGGAAAGCGGTGTATGTCCAAGCCCTCGAGAAGAATGAGAAGGCATTTGGATCTCTCATATCGATGGCATCACCTCCATGGTCCGGATGTCCTCCCGATCGCTCGATGGCTCTGTAATGCCCCAAGCTGCTGGATACCAAGCGGGGAATGTAGAAGGATGACCGGCGAGAACCACTGGAACCCTCGCGGCATAAGACTCACGAAATATCCTCTTGATGCGCAATCTCCGGTGAGGTATCCACCAACGGATGTCGAAGTGGATAGCCTAGCCATCGTCGGCTCCCGGCTACCACTGGTCCTGTTGCCTCGGTGCACCTCTCAGGAAATCACCCAGGGGCAGTCGGCAAAGCCCACAGCAAAGCCCGAGCCTCTCTGCAGCCACAAAGTCGGCACGAGTGGACTCCCGAACCTCATGAAATGGTCTCCCCTAGCCATCTGTCAATGCCATGCAATGTCTCTCCCAAAACCGGTGGGACAATGTCCTTCCCAGCCACTGATCTCGGACCATGTCCCGAGACCACCATGGCCAGTCCCCACGGACTCGGCGGTGAACAAAGCGAGAAAATATGCGAGAGAATGAAGGCATCCATAGCCACCGTGGTCGCAGCCATGCCGGAGACCCAAACACCGCGGGATATCGAAAGGTCAATCTGTCAGGGCTATCATCATCCCCTCGACCTCTCCCGAGAGAAATGCTCTGCGAGAAAAGATGCAAGCTTTACCGCCACCGCACGTCTCCGTCCCGGCGGAATAGATATAGCCTCAATTTCGGGACCCCCAATCAAGGCTCGGAAGTCTTCGTGTGTTGGGACAATCTCGTTGTAAGAAAAGCGATAAACGTGTCTCCGGACGTCCCAAAACCTTCTTCTTTGCTCTCAAAGGTCCCAATCGGGCGGGAGATCCCTCAAATGCCATAAAGACTTGATCTTGAAGGAAGAATCAAGCAGCCCCTTGTGAGATTGGAAGTTGTGCTTCACCCAAGATTGAAGATCGGACGAGAAAACGGTCTCGCTTCCCCCTTTGCAATCGACGGGCTTCTCCATCGCAAAATGACCAAAGATGGTGTCTTTAAGTCCAAAATGTGCTGCAGGAACAATTGGGACAAGTCTAGAGTTGAAAATGAAATGAAATGGCCAAGCCTTGCTTTTATTCGAAAATAACCGGTTCGAGACGGGCGCTGAGCCGCACGGCTTCATTTGCCCTCGAGGACCAAACCGCACGGCCTCATTAGCCATCTGCGAGAAAAAAATCTGCGGCAACCAAAGTTGCTGCCCAAGGGAGTTTTCACCCCACTTTCTCAACCAAGACACTGTACAAAAACATGTCCAGAGAAGCCATTCAAGCATTTATATATCATCATAAATCATTTTGGCCCAGTTTCAGCCCCAATTCCAAGCAAAAAACTGCTCTGAGGCTCAGATAATATGCAAATTTAAAAAGCATAAATTAGAAAAGTAAATAAAGCATTACTACAATGTCTTCGCCCCATCGGCGCCCAAATAAAGCAAAAAATAAACAAAGTGTGCATAAAATGTGTTCATTGTCTGTTTTGTTCCTAAATCCACTCTAGAGACCTCCTGAGCCTCCGATTCTTCTTCTTCTTCATCCTTTGCTCAGCTCGTAGACGCTAGCCTCCCTCATCAAGTCCTCACAGTCGCTCACGTCGAGACGAGATGGACATTATCGTGCCGTACTCGGCCAGTTTGCTCCCAGAATGTCGGCATTGGGTCCCCGCCCCGAGGCATGGCCTTTGGAAGAGTACTCGAGCCGATGAGGTAGGCAATGTGCCCCCGACATGCCTTCTCTTGCGCCGGGCTCCTGTGCGTCCGCCGCCGCCTTTGAAGTGCGAGCCGGCTTCCTCGAAGGGGCCGAGCACATGTCCTTCCAGCCTGTTACATTGCACGACCAATGCAGCCAGTAGGTGCGTGGAACTGAGAAAAAAGAGGAGAAAAATCTCGAAAAATCTCGGAAAATCTCGAGAATTGCAAAAAACAAGAAAGTTTGAAAAAGGGAAAGACCCTAAAAGTATACTTACAGTCTTTGTCATCGGAGCGGCGGGGTATGCTTGGGGCTCCCTAGTGTCGGGGACGGGAATCCTCATCCTCCTCGGAACTCAGTGGACCACATAAGACGGGTGCGCGGGAGGGATCGGCGGGTCGGTAGGCTCATCCTCCCCGTATCCACAGTGACCGCCGGCTTCATCGGCTTACGTGGCGTCCTCGAGGGCTGCTCCACAAACACGGCGTAGGGGTATCCATGTCAAAGTACTCCTCGGCGGCCACGCACACACAGTACCTAGCAATCTCATCACTGCCAATCCACAGCTGTAGCATCCGTCTTTGGAGGATCATGGGGAGTAATGGCGTCGATGGAGGGACATGGCCATCTTTGCCTCGAGAAATGGTCCCCCAAATATATGACATCACATGTCGGCCCGGTAAGCCATCTCCTGCCTCGTCGCCTCAATGGCCTCTCCTAGCAAAATCTCGGATACACGAGGGTAGAAGTCCGCTCCGTCGTGTCCGTCCTTGTTGATGGCCGGCCTCACCGTCTTATAATCAAAAGTGATCCGGGTCTTTCCGTGAACTTATCCCTCGCATCTCCCCTCCGGCGGATCATGGCGGGGAAGATGGTGATATCGCTCTGTTGGTTCCACGGAAAGAACACGATCACCTCACGAACCCGGACACTGCATGTTCAAAACATCAAAGGGTCATTTTCTTTCATAAAAGTCTCAAGACAAGAAAAGAAAGAGAAAGAAAGAGGGACTACCTCGAGGGCAAATGAAAAGCGATCCATGGAAGCGGCCTTGTTCCGGCATTGTACATGTCCGAAGTAGAGCTCCGCCAATCCGGCCTCTCCCCAAGGGCCGTCCCTATCCCGTCTACATCCTCCAGAGTCGAGGAGGCAAGTCATGGCCGGTGTCCCGAGAATTAGCAAAAATGGTGACCGACGGCATCAACCACACAAAGGCTCTAGCAGGCTGTTTGGCGATCACATCGCTAACGGCAAAGTCCCGTATGCGGTTACGGGCTGCCACCTCGACATTCCGTGTCTCCATCCCTAGCCCCTTGGGAATCGGCTCAAACCCGACCAAAGCTCGGAACTCCTCGGTGTGATGTGGTCCCTCCAAGTCACGGGCCTCCCGGTGAGCTGTAGACCGGTGATAGCCGTGAAATCGGCGGGAGTCCTTTGTCGGCTCTCCCCGGCTCGAGATGGAAGCTATGAGTGCTATCCCACCAAAACTCGAGATAGGGCTGGACCAAGCCCTTGCTCTTAGAGGTGATATGGATCCCCCTGCCGATAGCCTCGATGAATAGATCTAGGCCGGTAGCCCGCACCAGCGCTTGCAGGATTCGCCCCATTTTCTCGAAATCGGGCATCCTCTTCCCAAGCTTTGTTGCTATCTCGGATGGTCCTCTAGACTTGTTCTCACGTAGACAAGCACGACAAAGAAGTGTGTCGGTCCTTCATCATTTTCAAAAGCATGCATATATTCAAAAAAGTGCACATGTTTTCAAAGAAAAGCATTCACAAAAGTTTTCTAGCATCCTTTGCATCAAAAAAGCGTCTTTCATCACTTGAAACACGTCATGTCAAGTCCCATTGCTTTCCTAAAGCACAAAATCACAATTTTCACAATTCTTTGCACATAAGCATTATTCTTTCAAAAGTGGCATGCATGAATCCTTTTCATCTTCCAAAATCTTGTTTTCTCATTGATAATCAAAATTTTGACCTAGTTCTAGCACATGCAAGAACTCCGTCTCACTTTAAACAATCATCATTCTTACTTTATTTTCGAGAAAAAAAGTGGGTCATTCCCATTATTTTTATCAAATAAATCGCACATGCATGTTCTTAGCCTCATAGGTTCATCATCAATGTCTCAAAATCATTCAAAAATCCTAGGAAAATCCTAGAAAATTCCTAAAATTCGGGTCAAGCCCTAAATCAATCAAAATTCAATCAAAATCAACGGAATCGAGCCAAATAAGAACGCTTACCCCAACCGATCGCGGGTTCATCGATTTGTGCTCTCTTATCCCCGGATAAAGCTCCGATGGAGGCGTAAGAAAGTCATACTTTCTCTCCGTTCTAACAAGTTCTTTCCTCCTCCTCAGCGGCCGCGGAGATGTTTCTTCTTGCTTGCCTCGGTATAGGATTGCCCTCGGATCCATTCCAATCGATAGAAGCAAGGGAATTGAAGAATTTTGAAGAAATTCTCTCCCTCTCTCTCTCTTCCTACGGCGGTTCTTGGGCGGCAATAATGCCAATGCCCGTTCAAATCTATTTTAAATAATCTGGAAAAATCAAGCTTCTAGCCGTACGGCTTCTTTTTCTCCATCTCATGCCGGGCGGCCTCATTCGCTACGAGCGAAATTACAATTTTGCCCTGGACTTTCCACTTGGGCCTCAATTCCCGTTATCCTTTAACTAAGATAACACCCTTTTCGAGAAGATATCCCTTATCTCCTAAGCAATTAAGCTTTCTTCCCGGTCGCCTCCAGATTAATTCCGTTATAACGGGATAACGCTAGGTGACAACCTCCGGAAATTGTCAAGAACTCTAAACTTAAGCTATACATCTTAGTGACGTATGCTAAGTTCTATCTACCTCTATCCGAATAGTGACGTATGCTAAGTTCTCACAAACTTAAGCTAACTAGTGAGTATGCTAAGTTCTACTTTAGGCTACCTCTATCCGGATAGTGACGTATGCTAAGTTCTCTAAACTTAAGCTACCTCTATCCCGGATAGTGACGTATGCTAAGTTCTCTAAACTTAAGCTACCTCCTATCCCGGATAGT
The DNA here is from genome assembly GCA_022495995.1 of Adenophora triphylla var. japonica. Lineage (NCBI taxonomy): Eukaryota > Viridiplantae > Streptophyta > Magnoliopsida > Asterales > Campanulaceae > Adenophora > Adenophora triphylla. The sequence goes on from JAFEMH010007305.1 coordinate 84,827, forward strand.
GACGTATGCTAAGTTCTCTAAACTTAAGCTACCTCTATCACGAGATAGTGACGATACGCTCAAGTTCTTCTAAACTTAAGCTACCTCTATCCCGAATAGTGAAGTATGCTCAAGTTCCTCTCAACTTTAGCTACCTCTATCTTCTCGATAGTGACGTAAGCTCCTAGTTTCAATCGGTGACAACCTCCATTAATTGTCAATCGAGGTGACAACCTCCATTAATTGTCAAAACCTTCGAGGATCCTAGACATCGTTCCTAACTATCTAGTGATGCTTGAACTACGATCAAGGCTTGATTCCTCAGGGATACGTAGGTAGCCTTTCATAAAAGGTCCAACCATCCGACCACTTTGGTCACCACTGTTCCTTCGTCACTCCTCGGTGATGAAGTAACCCCTCATAGAGGTTTAGATGTCGACCACATTGGTCACTTCTAGCATATCCCGGTAGGATCAATTGCTTGACCTCTTAGGTCATTTTCTCTTCTACTTCCCCGGCCTGAGACCAGTTTCTCTTCTCCGTTCCTCGGCGGATCTATTCCGAACTACGGCTGGCTTGATTCCTCGGGATACGTAGGTAGCCTTTCCGGAGGTTCGGCCACTCGACCACCTCGGTCTCTCAATCCGTCTCGGCATTCGCCGAGATCGGATCCTTTTCTATCGACAACCCCGCTCGCCATGCAAGTAGCGTTGCCGAGGGCTTACTGTAAGTACCCAAATCGCTCATGCCTTCGGTTAAATTTCCCGGCAATTTCGGTAAGTTTCCGGTGAATTCCCGGACCTTCCTAGTGTTAGGAAATATTCGGATAGCTATTCCCAAATTATATAAAGGCTGAAAGGGAAGCTTCCCAATTAAGAAACACGTTTTCTTAATTTGGAGGAAACTTCTAGAAATGTGCCGCCTTGCATGGTTCTAGAAATCTTTGAGTCATAAGGGATAATGCCTGCATTTGCATTAGCTCAAAGTCCCTAGCCGCACGGCTTCATTGTAGATTTCCAGGCCCTATAAATAGAGCCACTCCCTCTGCCCATTTTAATCATCAACAAAAATCATCACTCGCTCATAATACGAAGAAGTCCTCCCAAAGTAGCTATTGGAAGTCCAAGAAGGTGAAGAAGAAGGCCAAGAAGTCACCTCCCTCCTCCTTGAAGATCCCAAGATCAAGTCATCCTCCTAGCTCAGATCCAAGAAGAAGAGGAAGCCATTGGTAACCTCGCAATGCCTAACCTTGCATCTTAAATTGCTATATGTGATTATATTTGCTCATTGCATTATCATACATTGCATTTATCTTGCTTGGGACTTGGTAGTTCATCATAAAGATCATATCTTTATCTCCCACTTTCCCCCTTTGCATGCATTAGGCATCCTTTGCCATTAAAGATGTAATCTTTGAATAGAAAAGGTGCATCCTTTGCACACCTAAAAAAACCCCATTTTTCTCCAATAAAATGTCATCTTTATGCATCCTTTGCATGTAAAAATTCAATCTTTACAATAAAAATGCCATCCTTTGCATTCAAAAATCCTTTTTCAAGCATCCTTTAGGCATTAAAAGATCATATCTTTATCCTAAATTAAACCCATCCTATGCTTTTTCAAAATACAATCTTTATGCATCCTTTGCATATTTTAAACACCAATTTCTTCATAAATCATGTCTTTATGCATCACTTTGCAATAAAAAATCATGTCTTTAAAATTAAACTGCATCAACTTTGCAAATAAAGATCATTTCTTTAAATCAAAATGCATCCTTTGACAACCTTAAAATGTCATCTTTTCATTAAAAATGTATCATTTGCATTCCCCATGCATTCCCATACATTAGCAACCTTAGAACGGACCGGTGTAAAAGATCCTATCTTTACATCGTTCCTTCCATAAAGGTTTCATAATTTCTTTAAGAAAGGGACACCCTTGAACCCTATATCTCCGATTATCGCTTAAGATGAGAGTATGAAGCATCTATATGAGCTCGGCCGTCTTAAGGTGTAGGATTGATGGGCTAAGGACCACTCCCTTTTCCTAAAAAACTACTCATCTTTGACTATAAAGAGAGAAGTCCATTCTCCTCGATCACGCTTGAAGATCCCAAGGTCCAAAAAAATGCGATGATCACAAGTCCAAGGAATAGAGAGACGGGATCATAATCCCGAATACATAAAATCCAAGAAATCCGACGAACAACCAACTAAATGGTTTGTGCGTCCAGGAGAGACGACTTAGGACATTTCCCTCCCTTATTTTCAAACCACATTGCACACAAGAAAGCACGCAAGCAATAGCACGATTAATGGGATCTTGGGGAGACTTGCTCGGCATTAGAGCACACCTTGGGTGAAAGCGGCGATCGCAGTTCTTCCCGAGGGGTAACTTAACCTCGAACCCAGCCAAATAACCTTTTTTCAAAGTTTTAGGGAAGTAATCAAAATAGGCGTGCTTGCGACTCACAGTTTTTTCAGAATTAATACCGGATGTCTTCAAACTGGCAGTGAATTTCCAAATAAAAACAAACAAAAATTTTGGGGCACACACATTCACGGTAGCCGACTTTGAGAAAGAGAAAGCGAACACAGTCGAAGAAGCCCAAGATAAGCTCGGTTTCTGATTGTACAGCCCAAGGTGCGTCTAAGAAGAAGTGTAGACTTTATTCGTGGACGGCTCTGCCAAGTTAATGAGTGGAGCGGACATACTCTTGATCGCACCTGCGAGAGAAATTCAAAAGAGCCTTGAGATTCAAGTTCGAAGCGTCGAACAAGCGGCGAGTATGAAGCGATTATAGCGAGGCATGGAATTGGCCGAGATTTGGGAGTTCGGAATATTGAGATCAATAGTGACTCTCGGCTCATAGTAAATCAAATTAAGGGGAGTATGACACGATCAACCCGGTGCTAACTCGATCTGCAGTCTAGCCAAGACCCTTATCAAAAATTTCACATACTATGAAAGCTGAACCTAAGTGATGAGAGAGGACAACACAAAGGATGACCTTCTCTCCGAATAAGCGATCAATGAGTCGTAAACTTGGAGACGGATTGCCAAATAGAGTTCACGGAGAGACTTGCTATAGATCGAATTCGGATAAACAATATTGAGGATCAAGTAAGGAATAGATGAGATCAAGGATTACATCGAAAAGTAAACCCTCCCCGAGGATCCGGCCAAATGCTAGAACCATTGGAAAGGTGTCCGAAATACCTCATGGAGTATTATTTCGATCATTCACCAAGCCTTTGCTAAGATGCGTCAAGACTCACATGGTCACCTATTTACTCTATGAGGTCCATGAAGGAAATTTGTGGCGGACATCCCGGTTCTTGCACTCTCTCGAGACAAAATTAAATTTCAAGGATTTTATTGGCCTACGATGAGGAGAGATGCCCAAGAGTACGTAAGAAAGTGTGACAAATGCCAACGGTTTGCGGACATTCCTAGACTATCATCAACATAGCGAGACTTTGGTTATACCATCGTGGCCGTTTGATACGTGGGGGATTGATCTAATTGGACCGTTCCCCCGCTCGAGGAGGTATTAAGTACGCCATCGTGGCCGTGGACTATTTTACATAGTGGACGAAGCAAAGGCCTTAGCCACTATCTCGAGGAGAATGTTATTAATTTCGTCCACGATCACATATGGTACAGATTTGGGGTTCCACGAGCAATAATTTCGGACAATGGCACTCGATTCTCTACAAAATTCACGGTGAATGTGAGAGAATGAAAGTACAACAACGGCGGTCCGCGGTTGCTTATCCCCAAGGAACGGCCAAGGCGAGGCCGCAAACAAGTTAATCTGACCGCCCTAAAGAAAAATTTGGAAGGACGGGGAGGATGATGGTGGGCGAGCTCCGGACCGCGTTATGGGTTGTCCGCACAACGATCATAAATTCAATGGGCAAAACTCATTTCTCGCTCACATATGGGTCGAGAGGCAATAGCTCCGGTTGAGGTAGACCTATCTTCGTACAGAGTCACATACTTCGATGAGTCTCAAAATGAGGCAAACAGAAGGTATGACCTGGACGATCTCGAAGAAAAGAGAATACGAGCAAACGAAAAAATGGTGAACTACAAGCAAAAAGCAAAGAAGCATCATAATAAGAGAGTGAGTAAAAGAAGTTTTCGGTCGGAGATTGGGTACTCGAAATGTTGGGGTACAAGGGACCTAATTTGGTTTCCACAAGCTCTCCCGAAATGGGAAGGTCGTGCGAAGTTACCCAAATAATCAAAGAGGGTACCTACATATTGCGGACAAAGGAAGGAAAAGACCTCAAGAATGCTTGGGATAGCGATCACCTCAGAAAGTATTTCTTTTAAAATCTTTGTAAAATATAAGGGTGATAGAGGCAATAAATGTATGAGTATTGAATCAATTTTTGTGCAAAATTGTTGTAACAATATTCCCACCGGCCTCAAAAGCGAAGTGGATGCCCGCAAGCGGATGCCAGTAGGTTAAAGGGCCAACATAAGATCCCTACCTACTGATGCGCAAAGATCCATCACGATCGCACGCCTATATGGGTACAAAGGCCATTAAGCCCGTACTCAATCACGAACAAGATTCTCTGTCCTGTCCGCGTGAACCACCAAGAATAAGTGGATATAGATGCAAGTGGTGACAAAGACAAAAGTCCGGACCCACTAAATGCGCGAAGGCCTTAGGTGGCCGTAACTCGTATGCATGTACAAAGGCCAACATATGAGCCCGTTACATGATCGCCACAAGACTCCAAAGAGTCAGACCGCGTGAACCACCAATGGTGGATACAGTTGCCAGTATGTTAAAGGGCCAATATGCCCCTACCTACTGTTGCGTGGAATATTGCCTCACGGCCACAATCTGCATGCCCAATGAAAGTAGCTTGCCTTGGCGCTTTTAAAATTACACCACGGATCTAAAAAATCTAAATAAGTGTAAGTGGAAGGGAGTTATTAAAGAAGTTTTAAAAGCCAAATAGACAAAATTAGGTCAAGACCTCAAAAATTGTTCAAGGCCACAACGAACGCGATCATAGTGAAAAGGGCTAAATCTCATAAGAGATCCAAGTGATTTTGAATAAAGGGTAATGAAAAATCATAAAATGCGAACAGAAGGCCTACTATGCCCCTGACCAGGGAATTGAGTCCAAAACAGTCATTCCAAGTCTGAAAAGCTGAAAAAAGGACGAGCAAGAATAAACTGCAAAAACTTGAAACAGCCTAAAATAAAGACAATGCAAGAATGATTGAAAAATACTTCTATTTAATGAATAAAATGATTTCTGAGAATCCTACGATCTATTACATAAGAAAAAAGAAAAAAATTCCTAGGCTAAAGGAGCGAGAATCCTTGGGATCAGTTGTGGCAGTATCTTTGGCCGCCTCAGAGTTAGGTGTAGGAGAGGAAAGAGTCTCAGCTATAGTAAGATCAGTAATGGGCTCAGTGGAAGGCTGGAGGGAGGTGAGGTGAAAATACATCACTGATTGCAGGCCTGTTGGGGAACAGGCTAGCAATAGCGGCTTCAAATGTCAGACCCTGGGCACCAAACCTCAGCTTATCCAGCTCATTCCTAAGACCGGAAGCAGTGACCGCGGCCACAAGAGGAAAAGAAGAGGCCGCTGGGAGCTCTAGATTGGCTATCTCATCCGCAGTTAGAGGGACCAGTGCATGCAGTAGGCGAGAGATCATCTATGGAGATCGAAAGAGCCAATAATGGCCAATTGCTCGGAGAGAACTTGCCGTAGCGGCAAAGTTCCTTAGGCATCGATAGACCAAGCTCGTCTTGAACGGAAGATTCATCCAGAACCTTCTCCTTGTACTCCTCAAGAATCTTTGTCTTGCTTCACCGCTTCTGCGGCGGCCTCCAAAATTGTTTCCCTCTCCAACTCAAATTGCCTCGGAAGAGCGGTTGATCGGACGGCTTGTCCACGAGACTCCTCCAAGGTCTTCGTCGTCTTACGGCGGCTTCCGGCTTGACCACAAGCTCTTCGTTCCTCTTCTCGAGCTGAATCTTATGCCGCGGAGCTCATCCGTTGCCCCATGTACTTCTCCACATCCTTATTCACCTTATCCAGACGATCCATGAAAGTCTTCAAGTCTCCCTCCTTCTCGGACGAGAGAGACCTTGAGCATTCACCTCCTCGGCCTTGGCCAAAAGCTTAGACTTTTCAGTATAAGCCTTGGTATGATCGGACAGGAGGACGACCTGCTCGTCATTAATCTCCCTTATCCTCATAGACTTGTTGGCCATCTGCGAACATAGATAAAAATAGTTAGAAAATGTTCGGTCATATCATAACCAGCAGTGTTTCAGTATCAGGAAAGGTGTTACCTCAATGGCCATCAAGCCCATATCTCTGGACAGGGCAGCATAGTTCATCTTGGAGACAACACTCGTATAAAAGTCAGGGGCATAGAGCCTATTCAATGCTCCTTGCCCAATCACAGAGTTGTAGCCTCCGTAGTATGGATCTACCCCTTTGATCTCGGGGACCTTCTCAATCTTTTCCTTTAGACTCCTAGCAGGATCCCATAGTTCATTGGGAAAATGGGGTAGGAGGCCGAGTAGACAGTCCTCCCTTTATTTGAAGAAGGAGCGGAGCCGGAGCCAGTGGAGGCTTGGGCATGTGTATTCTCTGCCCCTTATGAGTTTTCTGCGGCCTGTCCTTGACCGCAATATCATCAGTAGTAGATCTCTTCCTGGATTGATTTGAGTGTCTGGTAGAAATGATGCGCTCAGCGGAAGGACTGGGGCCGCGAGCAGATGGTAGAGGTCCTCCCCGAGGTGGAGGTGGTGGAAGAGGCAGGTCCTTGGTCTGAGGGATCCCCCTACCCGCGACCAAGGTAGCACCGATCTGCCGGTCTATAACGTGGGTAATGGCGCCCTTGGGTAGAGTCTTCCCCAGAGCGGCCTGTCTGGCCGCTGCTCCCCTCTCCTCGTTGGCTAGCTTCCTAGCCTTCAATTGCTGGGGGTTTGGCTTACCACTCATCTCTGAGATATTCGGTTGGATCTAATCAGAAAGGAAAAAGAATTGATTAGAGTAGTTTCAGAAAATCAGAAGCAATCAAAGGCAGTTCTCAAAAAGAATAGAGACCAATCCACTCCGGAGGCTCGCATTCCGCGCCAGCATGCAAGTCTTACAATCAGCCTCAAAAGCAAAAAATTCATGAACCCTCCAGTCAGGGTCACGAAGTGGGGTAAAATGGCTACCCTAGGAGCATAGGGAAGACCTTTCCTCTGGGGGCCACCCCGGTGTAGATCATCAGGGGCTCGTCGCCTATTATCGCGCTCACATCGAAAACCGGTTGCTCCTTCTTATCGGTCACAAATTGGGCCAAGAATCGGGCTAGAGCGATCTAGAGGTCCTCGGACGCAGCTGGGTCAGGGTAGGCAGTAGCAGCAATCCTAAGAGGAATCGGGCAGGAAGGTCTGGCAAAGGACCACCCAAATCTAGACTCAATGACCAAGATGTTCTTCTGATTCCATTGGTCAAATTTATTTGTTGGGGCAGATAAGGTGCGGGGAGAATTGTTCTTTGCCTTCAGGCCAAGGTTTCCGTTGGTGATCTGATTCCGAAAAAAAGGCATAGAGCCCATTGAGGGTGGGTTCAACCCCAACTAACCTACGAGATAGCTATGAAGGAAACCGGGGCTTTAATATTATTAGGAGTCGGGGGTCATGGGGAGACAGCGGGTGAAGTTTAGGAACTTATTGATGAAAGGGTCAAGTGGAAGCCTCAGCCCGTTCTCGAACTGGACCCCATAGAAAATACAAGCCCTATTGACCTCACGGACATCAGCTACCGTCTCCAATCTCAGTTTTCCCTTCTTCGTCTCCACTTCTTGGAGAGGGCGAACATGAAAGGCATTTGGGTCAATGCCGTAAGTGGTATAGATCTCCTGCTCCCAATCAATGGAGGCCACCTCCTTGCCTTTCCTTTTCTTGCCTCGACCAGGATTGGCCTCAGCAACGGGTCTCTTGCCGCGGACAGGGGCCTCTTCCCCAGAATCCTCCCCGACGGTATCCACAATCCTTGTGGCCTGCTGGGATGTGCCCAACCCCATGCGGTCTCCCTCCTCGCAGGTATCATCCACGGTCTTCAAGCTCGGAGAGCCAAAGAGGCGGAAGATGACCCCTTTCAGGGCTCTACCTCCGGTTCATCCTCCTCGCCTCCGTCCACCTCCTTCTCCACTTCATCACCGTCATCACTACTCACGTCCACCACGGGCACATCAGGGGCCTCGATCTGGACCTCGGGGAAAATTGTGTTCAAAGGCTCAACATCTAGGGGAGCACTGGTATCCTCTGCGGCCAGGCACTGGTACTTATCCATCTGGTCAAGATCCATTAGTTCCACTCTCTCCCAATTAGTTATCACTCAGGGATTGTGAATCGCTCTCCTCACCAGTTCAGTGGCATTCAACGCCTGATCTCTCTCGCGGGGAAACCTGCACAGAAACCCCATCACAAAACTTCTTAATCTACGAGTATCCCCCAACACCAACAAGTCACCGTTCACAATTAACTTCTTCTTCGCCTCCCACAACCTGGGTGGGACAAAGGGCCCCCACTGGTATTTCTCACAAAAGTAACAAAAACAGTCCAAGGATAGCCTCAACCACCCAAAGGCCACCTTCCTATATATTCCTCCTGACCTTTTGCAAATTGCAAACGGGTCTGGGGTATTCTCATCTCCTAGTTCCTCCAGACAAACGGGACCAAACTCACAGGTTGACATCGTTGTCCAGAAGAAAGTAGAAATAGAGAGGGAAAAGGAGTTTAAAGCACAAAATTACTTACGGATTTGGAAAAGGAGGAAGAAGATGCTAAGTAAGAAGCAGCACAAATTTTCTCTCTCTAGCAATTTGAAGGCTTGAAAACGGTAAAGGGGTACTGAGGGTTGAAGGGTTTGTGTTTATAAGGCCTACCTATACGGGTTGACCCGTATTAATTAGCCCACAAACCATTCCCCTCGAACCCTGAACCGACGCCAAACGTTTAAAATTTCAAAAATTAAGCGGTTGGCATTTATTGCGCCTCTGGGATGCGTGACACGTACCCTCCGTACCTGCCACGCGCTGTCTCTTCATCTGCCAAGGGACCCACCAGTTAACCAGGAGGGAGAGCAATGAAGGCGCCTACAAGCTTCCACACGTGCATGTGCCTATTTACACGGGAGGCAGAGCAAAAACCAATGAAAAATGCCAACACTGGTGCCCGCCCAAGGAGCGATCTGATGGAACCGAGCTTAACTAGTAGCTCCTCGATCAGACCATAAATAATCATTCACTTGGAGCTAGGGGCCACTGCTGAGCCCGGACCACCTAGACCAGGCCCAAGCTCGGCCTGGTCCAAAGGCCCAGTATGACGTGGTTTTCCCTAGACCTCCGGGGTCAAGACCGCGGACGATAGACCCCCGAGGTCAAGGCTGCGTTCCTCTCATCCTCATCCTAGTCCAGACCGAAGGGATCCTGACCATCAGATTGGTGACCGCAGGAGGTATGACCATCACATCCGTGCCCGCGTCAAATACCATTGACCGCGGTCTCATACCAGACTCCCGGTTATCTCACCAGACTCCCGGTTGATATCAAAGCTTATTGAGAAAGTTTACTTACCGCTCGACATTACAATAAGCTGTCTCACTCCCATCACATTTAATGTGGCTCAGTCAGGCGCCTACTATTGCATTTAATGCGCTGAGCGGAATACACGGCTCCTATCCACATCAATGACATCCCCTCTGACAGTGAATCTTCCTTCCCTGACAGACCCAATCAGATGCGGACACGTGTATGCGGTCAAAGACTAAAGTGCCCTTTAGGGCTGACCTCATGGCTTACGTCAGCGAGCAGCTCCCCATTGCCTATAAATAGAAGTCCTTTGTCCCCTTGGACAAGGTAAGTGTCAAATCTATATTGTAAGCCATAATACTCAAACCATAAACACTCACACATATTCAAGGCATTCCAAGCCTTATAATCTCAGTATTCTTACTCTCACACCCGAGGGCCTGAGTTGGATTAACATCCAACTTTGACCTTAATGGTGCTTCGTTTGTGTTGTCTTCATAGGTACCGCACCAACTAAATATATCCTGCCAGATATCCGCAACCATTCCGACCCTGAATTATTTGGAGTCATCAGATAGTGAAGCCTCAAATTTGTTTACGTGTTCGTTCATCTATTTCAGGCTCTCTTACAAGTCAAAACTCAGTATCCAATCCGTTTGATTTCGGCACGCTGATCCAATACAATTCGAATCGATCAATCTCTAAA
>JAFEMH010007306.1:0-95055 GCA_022495995.1 Adenophora triphylla var. japonica
TTCTTGCTATCGGCCAGGTTGGAGTTCCGCCGGCGTTTGCCCTCCCAAGGCACTACGTGGTTACAAGCTCACTGCAGTCCACTGTAAGTATGGAGGACTGATTGATTGGTTTTTCCCCTAACAAGGTTAAGGAGTTTCTTCTGCCGAGTTGTCACCCCTCCGTGCTCTCGGCTTGTGGCTTATGCTTGGATAAGCCAAATGCGGATGTATGGACCGGTTGGTCCGAGGTGCTCTACGGTATATTCTTTCCGAGAGACTATCTTTGCTAACCATTCTTCTACGGCTTGCCTTGCTCTCTTGGGGTTGTTAGTTGATGCGGATGCGTGAGGACATACGATTGGGGCCTCGAGTAACTTTGTACGTGTAACCATTCTTGGGCTGTTTGTATACGGGGCCGCTCTTCGCTATCACGCCATGGATTGAGGCGCTGTAGGAGCATACCAAGGATACTGTGCATGCCCGGGGGTATTCTTATGCTTGGGAGAGGTATGCTTTTGATTCTCGTCTTTGTCTTGCTTATCCGTACCTTTTATGTACGTGGTTTTTGCACCGAATCATTCTATTACTTCTTACACGAGATATGGGGAGTACGTTGTCTTTGGATTATATACAAGTTTGAGCCGGATCAGTAGGGACCCTCCTGATTTATGGATATCAAGAGAGTGGAGCCATCCCAGATCGGACCGTGGATGAGGAGGGGAGGGAGATCGGGGCGGACTACGGCTCACTGCCGGGAGGTGCGAGATATCTTTGGATACCTTTGAGTTTGAGCGAGTGGGCCTATATCAGGCCAGGTGGACCTTGGTGGAACGAGAGGTTCACCGTGCTCCGGGATGCTACCGCGCAATGCGGAGAGGATCTTGAAGGTATCGGGGCCAGGAGGGGGATACCATGTATCTGAGGGCAAAAGCGAGTCTTCCACTCGACATGGCGAGGGTTCACCGCCGTATAGGGTGCCGGAGGATCCGTTTCGAGGTGCGATGTACCCCACCCAGCTTCATTCCTCGACTGATGATTATGCCGATCTTTTTGAATGGTTGTGCGGCAAGGATTGATTGTTGTTGTCAGGGAGTTTCATATGCGGAGATTCTTGCCTCGCCCGATGGGTCCCCTTTTGGTGGGCGATAGGCGGTTACTTGCCCAGAGCTTTTACTTACGCACTCGGCACTTGAGGAACTTCATCGGCCACAGAGCTCTTCTTCTTCAGCGAGAATGCGAGTGTTACTGTCAGCCTTTCGCTACCCTGGATTATAGTCCACTTTGAGCTCATACATACATGAGTGGGGGAGCATGTCACGGATGGTGAGAGCCATATCGCGGTCCCGGATCGAGATTCTGAGGGTTATCGCCTTCCTCTACGGTGCCTCTTCGATGTACATTTACGTTTATACTATTTCCCATATTCGTCCATACATGTGTATATGTCCTAGATCCTTTACGAAGGTTTTCTCTTTGTGATCGAGGTTATCATGTCCATTGCTAATTACAGCACCGTGGGGCTAGAAGGGATGGCCGACTTGATGGCGGAGTGGGTATCTCGATTGGTACGAGCGGCTATTTCACAAGGCACCCTCGACGGTGTCGACTTCATTGCTTCTTCGGTGACCCCACCTGCCGGAGCCAAGCGGTCAGGTTTAGGAATGAAGTGAGCCCCGACGGTGGTGAAGGCGGAGGTGTCGACAGCTCGAGCGACTTGATGGCGTGATCCCCCTTTTCTCCCCATTCATTTCTTGAAAACTTGTAAATATTGGCCGGGTGGGCCCAAACAATTTTTCTTTCTTTGTACCTGTTAGCACGTAGGTAGCACAAAAACAAGATTTTCTTAATTCCTAATCCTAGGTCTAGTTAATTTTTTAACTTTCTCGACTTTTGTGATGAAAATGAAATGACCATTCGAGTCAAAGTTTTGAGCTTGGTTTTGGTGCCTGTACTGCATATTAGGAACTGTATGTGTAGGTTTTCGAGACTTGCTTCGTCAAGTTGGGGCTAGATCGCTTGTTTGTGCAGGAATGCTGCTGGATTTGCCGAAGGGTAGTATCGCGTGGGACAAGCTATCTCGCGCGAGACACGATACTCAGAAAGAATTCTTTTCTTTTTTGAACAGGATTCTTTCAGTTTTCCCTATATAATCACCTGTAGTCCTAGCGGATAACTCATTCTAGCCTCTCAAACTCTAGAGATATTCTGCGTAGGGTCGAATTCTTGATCTCTTTCCAACCCTATGATCCACGGCATCCAAGGAGGTTGTTCAGCGTCCACGATTGTTGTTGATGATTGGTTAACGCGCTATTTAACAAGATATGGAGAGTTAACACAATGCAATTGGAGTGGCGGAAGAGTACTCTGATCCCTTTGTATAAGAATAAAGGTGATGTCCAAGATTGTGCCAACTATCGGGGGATCAAACTAATGAGCCATACTATGAAACTTTTGGAAAGAGTGATTGCACAAAGGCTGAGAAAAATTGTGGATATTTCGGATAACCAATTTGGGTTTATGCCAGGAAGATCGACTATGGAGGCAATATATCTTATGAGACAAACCATGGAGAAATATCGGGATCAAAAGAAAGATTTGCATATGGTTTTCATTGATTTGGAGAAGGCATATGATAAAGTGCCAAGAGAGGTACTTTGGTGGGCATTAGCAAAGAAGGGTCTTTCAAAGAAATATATTGATATTATCAAGGACATGTATAATGGAGTTAGTACTTGTGTACGAGACTAGTGTTGGAAAGGCGAAGAGTTCCCTATAAAGATTGGAGTGCATCAAGGTTCCGCACTTAGCCCCTTTCTTTTTGCTTTGATAATGGGACGAATTGATGAGGTCGGTCAAGATGATATACCAAAGTGTATGCTTTGTTCGCGAGATGATATTGTCTTCGATTGATGAGACAAGAGAGGGTGTTAAAAGTAAATTGGAGTTGTGGAGACACACTTTGGAATCTCGAGGTTTCGATTAAGCGAAAGCAAGACTAAATATTTGGAGTGTAAGTTTAGCGAGTTGGAAGTAGGGAGGCGAGGGGCGGTCACATTTGATGGAAATATTATCCAAGCTTGAGTTTTCGCTATCTTGGATCCATTATCCAAAAGGATGGAGAATTAGATGGAGATGTGGCTCATAGGATTAAAGCGGGTTGGTTGAAGTGGAAGAGTGCTACGGGGTTTCTATGTGATCGCGGCATGCCCGATAGATTAAAGGGAAAATTCTACCGCACGGCAATTAGGCCAGGCATTGTTTTACGGCACCGAATGTTGGGCCGTGAAAGCGGTGTCACGTGCATAAGATGAATGTGGCGGAGATGCGTATGCTTCGATGGATGTGCGGTCATACAAGAAAGGATCGGTTGGAGAATGAGGTGATCGAGGTAAAGTAGGAGTTGCGCCCGTTGAGGATAAAATGAGAGAAAATCGTCTATGGTGGTTTGGACATGTGAGAAGGAGACCGAGTGATGCACCGGTTAGGAGGCGGAACAGTGAAAAAATGATAAAATGGCGAGGGATAGGAAGACCCAAACAAACTTGAATTAGAGTAATTGAAAACGATATGAATTTACTTGGAGGTGGATGAAAGTATGGTGTTGAAGAGGCGGAGTGGAGGGCGAAAATCCATGTGGGGTTGATTTTTTTATTTTTATTTTTTATTTTATTTATTTTTATTTGTTTTTATTTATTTTTATTTTTATTTTTATTTTTTATTTTTAATTTATTTTTTATATTTTTTATTTATTTTTTTTATTTTATTTTTTTTTAATTTAATTTAATTTAATTTTTTTATTTATTTATTTTTTTCACGATAACATATGAGGATTCATGTTAGCCGACCCCAAATTATTTTGGGACTAAGGCTTTGTTGTTGTTGTTGTTATCTGACGTAGTCGAAGCATTCAAGCAAGCATCAAGAAATTTTGTGAGGTCGTTTCGCAATCGATCTCGCAATAAGTTTATAGCAGAATTCGGATTCAGAATCCTTTTTACCTTGAAGAACCTCCAACGGAATTGAAATCTTCTGCAGGGTGCTGCTCGATTTTGGGATCCCTCTGTTCATCTCTTTAATTTTTCTCTCAATAAGATGGTGCCTACTGTTGAGGAATTTTCCATTATCTTGGATATGCCGTTGACTGGTGAGATTGCAGTTCCTAAATACAATAGGAATCATTTAGAGGCTTTGAATGAATTGCTAGGGATCCCCCTTGACACTTGCTATGAGCTGGTTCATCGTAGGTGGGTAGATTGCTCTTCTTTTCCTGAATGCTTCAATGGAGATTCAGATGACGAGGCCTTCCATGTTTACAAATGGAACTTTCTGGCCCTTTCTCTTTTCGGAGATGTTTTGTTCACGTGCAGGGATGGCTTGGTTGACTCCCAATTGGTGGAAATCGTTCTGCAGGCTAGAAACGTTCTAGGAACATTATCCCGCTAATATTGGGTGAAACCCTGCATGGTTTTGATGAGCTGCATAAGACCAGTGCCATGACTCAAGGGAGTCCTCTTTTGTTGACCATTTGGCTTAGGGAACATCTCAAGTTGGTAGATCCTCCGTTGGAGTATTCCCCATTCACATACCATATGAGGAAGTTGCTGATCAAGGACCTCACGGAGGATGAGTGGGCCAAGTTGATTGCAAAGACCGTCACCGCCGATATCATTTGTTGTCCGCCTTATTGGAGATTGAACAAGTATGTTGCCAATACCAAGGGTTTTTACAGGGTTGTTCTCCCAGGTTTGCGAGATTCCTCCTTTTATTTTCCCAAGCGGGTGCTTCGTTAGTTTGGCCAGCGGCAGGATGCTTATCTTTTCGAAGGAGCTTCTCGTGAAGTATCTTATATCGGTGTAGAGTTTGCAAAGGTGCTAGCTCAAGCATGGGATGAATGAACCAATCGAGATCGTTGGTCGAACCTTCGGACTTTTGATGCAAGTATCTTCTTATCTGACAAGTATTTGGATTGGTACCTTCATACCGGTCACCCTAGTGTGGAGAAGATTGATGATCTGCGGATTTCACTGTTAGGGGATTCCTTCGTGGCGAGCAGTATTTTGCAAAGGAGTGAGGCCCAGTCTGATCCTGCTAATGTACGGACTGATCCAATCCAAGATTTTCTTGATGGGGATTGGTATGAGAGGCGAGGTAAGGGTATGCTCGGAAAGATGCAAGCTTTGGATAGGCCCAATGTCTTCAAGAGGCTTTTGGAGTCCATTTTCAATCGCCTTGAGGGATGCTCTGCTTCAAAGGGCCCGAAGTGCAAGAGAGATCGTGATGACGGGGGTGATCATATCCACCGGCCTACTAAATCAATGAAAGGCTAGATCCTAAGGAGTACCGAGAGATTGCTTTGATAGATCAATAGTTTTATTATATTATTTTTTTTCAAGATGGTTAGCTTAGCAAATTAGTCGTTGTGGTTAGAATTTCCCTTTTGTTATTAATAAAATGCATTTGATTAATAAAAGGACAAAATTTGATTTATTTATTTGATTAGACCGAACCCAAAGGCTGCCTACGTTCCTCTTTTACAGCAATTAAATAAGAGGCTCAGGTCTAACGTAGTTCATTTTTTAGAGAAAAAGGACAAAATACGACTCCAGGCCGAAGGTAAGTCTCGCGCGGGACAAGGCCTCCTCTTTTTTTTTTATGCACACTCTTTCTTTTGCCTAGACCGCCCTTTTGGGTTTTCAATCTAGCGGCTTCTTTTCTTGCGCAAGCTCTAATTTTTGCCTAGGTTGTCTCCTTCGGGATTTTCAACCTTGCGCATTTTTTTCTTAAGAGGCCAAGTCATGCGAAGTATTTCTTGAGCTTGTCCATGTTGACCGGCTTCGGTAGTTGATCTCCGTCTAAGTCCACCAGCTGAAGGGCTCCCCCAGAGAATATCTTCTTCATGATGTAGGGTCTTATCCATCTTGGTCCCTACTTGCCTAAAGGGTTGAAAGGTCCAGGACAATGTTCACGGAGAACCAGGTCGCCTACTCTGATATTTCTTGTCTTGACCTTTTTGTTGAAAGCTCTTGCCATTCTTCTCTGGTAAGATTGGATGTGTTCGGCTGCTTTCAGCCTCCTTTCATCTAGCAAGGCTAACTCTTCGTATCTGCTTTCTAGCCAGTCGACTTCATTCACTTGGTTTTCTAGGAGAACCCTTAGTGATGGTATTTCCAATTCTATTGGTAGGACAGCCTCCATTTCGAATGTGAGAGCGTAGGGAGTTCCACCTGTAGCTGTTCGGACTGAAGTGCGGTATCCCCAGAGTGCGAAGGGTAGCTTGTCGGGCCAGTCTTTCCCAGTTACTGCCATTTTTCTGATGATGGTTTCGATTGTTTTGTTTGCGGCTTCAACTGCTCCATTCGTTTGAGGTCTGTAAGGAGACGACTTATGCCTTACGATTTTGTACTCTCTCAAAAGGCGGTCGGTTTTTTTTTCGAAATGGGAGCCATTATTAGATATCATCTCTTGCGGGGCCCCGTATCGACAGATGATGTTGTGTTTGTGAATTCTGCTACCTTTATGGCGTTCAAAACCTTGTAGGAGGCGGCCTCGATCCATTTAGTGAAATAGTCGATGGCAACTAAGACGAAACAGTGTCCATTGGCTCCTACGGGTGTGACCTTTCCAATCACATCCATGCCCAATGTTGAGAACGGCCAAGGAGACGTCATAGGGTACAGCAAGGAAGGCGGTGCGTGCTGAAGGTTGCCGTGTATCTGACACTTATGGCATTTCTTGACCATGCTGGTACAGTCGGCTTCCATGGTTAACCAAAAGTACCCTTGTCTGATGATCTTTTTGACGAGCATGTTTCTGCTCATTTGGGTTCCACATACTCCTTGATGAACATGGTCCATTATTTCTTGGGCCTCTTCTTCGGTGGTATAAAGGAGGTTTCCCTGGGAGTATTTTTTGAATAGACGGCCAACAATGATGACATAATTAGCTGCCAGCCTTTTAAGGGCGACCTGAGTCTTCATGTCGGTCTCAGGTGGAATGGTTCCATCTAGGATGAAATGCCAAATGTCATGGTACCACGGTTTTTTTTCGGAGTCCTCAACGGTGGTGCATTCAGATGACCACTTGTCTTTGCAGTCATGGAGGTTTATAGCGGCGCAGTAGGCAGGAGTTGCTCGCCGAGTTACTTTGAAGGGTTTCACTGCCTTTCCTGCAGGGATTTCAACCAAGGAAGCAAGTGTAGCCAATGCATCTGCAAATCGGTTTTTGTCTCTAGGGAGATAGTGGAATGAGATATCTCGAAATTGTTGCACCAACTCTTGGAGGTGGGCATTGTATTTTTTAAGGGTCGAATCTTGGATCCTCCACTTTTTCAGTGTCTGATTGATGATCAATTGAGAGTCCCCAAATACCTCGAGTTCGGTCACGTTGCGTTCTAGAGCTGCCTCGAGCCCCGCTATGCAAGCTTCATATTCCGCGGTGTTGTTGGTGGCGTCAAAGTCAAGACGTATTGCTAGTGGAGTATAGATGTCGTCGGGATCTACTAACAACATTCTGATGCCGAAACCCTTCTTATTGGCTGTGGCATCAAAAAATAATTGCCTCTTATTTTCATCTTCTATACTCATGATATCTTCATCAGGGAATCACGGGTCTTCCCCTTCACTTCGTCGCAAGGGAATTCGGCCTGATCTGCGAATACACTGCCCCTGGCGGATTTCTGAGTGACGTAAGTGATATCATATTCCATGAGCATGAAATACCATTTAGCCAGTTGCGAAGACAAATTTGATTTGTCTAGGATGTACTTCAAAGGATCCATTCTTGCGATGAGACGAACCGAGAAGGCTTATATGTAGTGCTTTAGTCTTTGTGTTACCCAGATGAGAGCAGCGCAAGACTTTTCGAGTGGAGAGTAGTTGATTTCGCTGCCTTGGAATCTGCGGCTGACAAAGTAGATCGCATTCTCTGTGTGAAGCGATCTTGTTCTTGAGCGAGCATAGCCCACAGCGCGTTGTCGATAAGCGTGAGGTATAGCTTCAAGGGTTTTTCCTTGTGCGGTGGAACCATGATGAGTGGGGAAGTTAAGTAGTGCTTAACTCCCTCGAATGCTTCTTGACATTCCTCGGTCCATTCTTGAGGTGCATTTTCTTAAGTAGCTTGAATATAGGATCACACATTGTAATCAGTTGATTGATGAATTGACTGATGGATTGGAGTCTGCCCATGAATCCCTTTACTTCTTTACGTGTTGCAGGTGGAGGCATGTCTATGATGGCCTTTATCTTGGCGGGGTGCGCTTCTATGCCACGCTCGGTGACCATGTACCTAAGACTTTCCCTTTGACCACTCCGAATGAGCATTTTGCGGGGTTGAGCCTCATCTTGTGTTGTCTCGGTCGATTGAAGAATTTTACGAGATCTACGAAGTGCTTGACCATCTGTCCCTTTTGAGTGGATAATCATGTCGTCCACGTATACCTCTATTTCTTTGTGGATCATGTCATGGAATAGTGTCGTGACTGCCCTTTGGTAAGTAGCCCCAGCATTTTTGAGACCAAACGGCATGACCGTATAACAGAACGTCCCCCAAGGTGTGGTGAATGCCGTTTTGTGTTGGTCTTCCTCTGCCATGAGGATTTGGTTATACCCTGCGAAGCCGTCGACGAATGAGCGGACTTCGTATGCTGCGGTGGCGTCGACCAACATGTCTATGTTTGGTAGCGGGAAGTCATCTTTAGGGGATGCCTTGTTCAAGTCTCTGAAGTCGACACAGACTCGTATTTTCCCATTCGACTTGGCTACTTGTACTGTGTTTGCCAGCCATTCTGGATACTCAATCACTTTGATAAACCCTACGTTCAAGAGTTTCATGATCTCTTCTTTCACTTGCATTGACCATTCGGGCTTGATTACGCGCGTTTGTTTGGCTTGGCTTGGCGTTGGGTAGCAACGGTATTTTGTGTTCTACGATCGACTGATTTAACCCAGGCATATCTTTGTAGGACCAAGCGAAGACGTCGACATATTCTCTGAGGAGCTGCGTTAAGGTTTCCCTGTCTTCTCCCTTGAAGAAGCTGCCGATCTTTGTTTCTCTGGGGTCTTCTGTTGTCCCGAGATTAACCGTTTGCATTTCTTCATTGTCAACGGGGCCATTCTTTCCACAACGACCTACTTGCTTTGCTAATTCTTTTAAAATTTGTTCGTTTTCTTGGTCTATCTCATCGTATGATTCATTATTAACTTGTTCGTTATATTGATTATTATTAGTTAATTCATCATTCACGATGTTAGCAATCTCAGGGTACTCAGAAAGATCAAAGTTTTCATTAAGGAAGTAAGGGAATACATGTTCGGCCACCGCCTCGATTTCCTCTTGAGTGAGTTCATCAGAGGTGGAGCCTGACTCTAAAGTGAAAGTTACAGGGCCTATCTTCCTGCGGGGATGGGGAGTACAACCAAGCTCTTTGATCATGAAGTCTTCATCAACAACTGGTCCCCCGGTGACGTGCCAGTTTAGAATTGGCTCATCACATTTCTGTATTAGCTTTGTGTAATCAATAGTTGGAGCGTCCCCCTTGGAGATTGCATGGATGCAGTTTGTCTTCTAATCGGCACGGAGTTTTCAAATTGTCGCGGCATGTCTTCTCCCAACACAAAGTCCCATTTGCTTTGGTCATTTCTACGCCTTCGTGCCCCACAAATCTTTAGGGATTAGTGGGACGGGTTACTGTTTCATACGGCGAAGCATCGCGATCGCTGAAAATTTCAAAGCACAGTTGGCGTTTCCCTTTATCGTCGATCCATGGTTACGAAAAGATAAAGTATGGTATGCTTTCCCCTTCCCGAATGAAGTAGCCATTGAGCGTCTTTTGATATGGTTCGAGTTTGCAGTTTTTGACCTTTGGGTCATTGTAGCCTTTATACGCGGTTCCTTCCCGCTTGACTTGGGTGAAGTCCCATTCTTCTTCGTCACTTTCATCGTGGATGGAAATAATGTATCCCAGGCCATGCTTCGTGTGTGGTGGGGGAACCGGTGGTGGTTCTGTTATCCCTTGCAAGCGTTTTCCAAGTCCCAAGTCAGGAAAGTAGCCTTTTGCTTGCATCATTCTCCAAACAGGATGGTTTCCGGAAAACCGAAGTGCTTTTGAGTAATCGTTTTCATTGCAAGTTTCTATGACATTCACAGTGCTTTCTTTCTCAATCTCGAAGCCACTGAACAAGTAATCAGAAGTGTTGTGTTGTACTTCGAGAATAGGGTTAGCAGTAACCATTTCTCCGTGTATGGTGACTATTGTGTCGTTGTGTCTGAATTTGATGCATTGGTGTAGGTAGGAAGGTACACCCCCTGTGTCGTGTAGCCAAAAGCGGCCAAGCAGTAAGTTGAAGGACGCTGGGATGTCGATGACTTGGAATTCGATGCTCATTGTGACTTGCCCCATTTCTATAGGTATCACGACTGAACCCAAAGCAGTTCTAGCAGTACAATCGTAGCCTCGTACGGTGCGCTCTGATGGCTTAAGGTCTTTGTGGGTGAGACCTAATGATGATAAGGCTTTCTTTGGAAGGACGTTGATTGCAGAACCATTGTCGACCAAAATGCGTGGCATTCGGTATCCATTCACCTTAGCAGTTATGTATAGGGCCTCATGATGATTGTTCCCATAGGACGGGAGGTCCAAGTCAGTAAAAGTAATGATGTTGACAAATTGTACTTGGCCGATCATTTGAGTAAGATCTTTGGGTGTAGTTTCTGAGGAAATGGTCATTTAAGCCAAGGCCTTCTTCAACATTTTACGATGCTTGTGGGATGCACCTATGAGATCCCAAACTGAGATGTTTGCTTGTGTCTTCATTAGCTGGGCTAAGAGAGGATCGTCGGGCTCATTTGATGATGAAGCTTTTGCTTGTTTAGGAGGATTTTCATCCCTTGGATCTTTGTTAATAATCACTCGGCCAGGATCGTGTGAGAAGGTTAAGCATTTTAGACCCTTTTTCTTTTTTCTCTAAGATTTCATCCCAAGACATCATGTAACAGAAAGAAGATTTATTAAATTCAAAAGGGCTCTCGTCCACAGTTGTGGCTAGACGAGTAGGATCCTTGAAGCTACTTTCTACTTCTATCAAATTGACTTCATTATTTGGTAAAGGATTAGTAACAACATTAGGAAGTCCTATCTCTTTATCATCGAATAAATCTTGGATGACGTCTTTCAAGTGGAAACATGAGTTGATGTCGTGGCCAGTGAAGTTGTGATATTTGCAGAAGAGATGATGACCATGATTAGCAGGAAGATCTTTCTTTGGAGGTCCACCTTCTCTTGGTTTGATTTTTCCATTCTTGACAAGCACCTCGAGGAGTTCTTCTTGAGTTATCCCTTCAAGCTTGTCGTAATGCCTATCCCTTTTCTTCTTTTATGGTGGAGGTACCGCAGAGTACTTGCCATTTCTGGGATGATTGAAGACTATGGCATTGACGGAAGTGTCCTTAGGGTTGGAAGAGGAAGAGGAACTTTTGTTGTAACGGAACCCGCTTTCTTTTTTGGCTTCCCTTTTTGCTTGATGAGGTCATCTAACCGTATGCCGGATTTGTGGAGTTCGGCGAAGCTAGGAAAGTAGTTGCCTGCAAGTTTGTCTTGATATTCTTCCCGAAGACATTGTATGAGGATGTGGATTTGTTCGTCTAGGCTTGGCCTATCAACGATTTCAGTCAGTTTGGTCCTCCATCTTTTGACGAAGTCTGTGAAGGATTCGTTCGGAAGCTGCTTGGTTTGTTCGAGGTCCCTTCTAGTAGTGCGGTAAGTGGAGTTGTCCTCATATTGCTTTTGGAAAGTACGACTAGCGAGTGGCCAATCAAGTCTTGTAGAGAGTGGAAGAGTCATGTACCAATCTCTAGCGGCACCATCGAGAGTTTGTGGAAAGCATTGAGCTAGCAGGTTGTCATCAACACCCATAGGTAGCATGGCCCAAGAATAGGTCTCCAAATGTGATTTGGGACAGGTAGTGCCATTGAATTTTGCAATGTCGGGTGTTTTGTATTTTCTAGGAAGTTTGGACATGGATTGACGAAGGGTGTCATAATCAATAGAGAGCGAGGCTCCCTTACTCACATCGAGGGATGCAAGTTTCTTTTCTAACATTGCCATGGTGAGGGGTTCGTTCTTGCTTTCCCCTTTGCTCTCTTTCTTGGATGTGTAACTCTCGTTGTCAGATGAGGAAGATGACGAGCTAGGCTCGTACTTCTTTTTCTTGCTTTTGCTTTGGCGACGACCCTTGGCCTTTTTGGTGTATGATTCCTCTTCTTCGGAGGAAGAATCATTTTTCTTCTTCTTTTCTTTATTGGCTAGTGCCGCCCTAAGCTCTTGGATTTCTTCCACGAGAGTGTGGATTTGGGTAGCTTGCACCTCTAAGCGATCATTGGCTTCTTCCAGAAGTTTGTGGTTGTTTTCGGACAAAGTTTCGTCACCCGGAATTTCGTCGATGCCGGACATTGTGTTGGGAGTCTTGAGGTTGAGTAGCTTCGGAAAACTGACAGAAGAGATGCAGGATGGTGTCAGGATCAAATCTAGCCCCAACAAGTCGTAGAAGGCTTAAACAGGTCAGGCTCAAACACAGCAAACAGAGGCATTGTCCCACGCGGGACAAGAAGTCACGCACGAGACAATCACACGGAAAGTCGATTTTTATTAAACCTAATTTTTGGTCTAAACGGAGAATCCGTTTTGAGGGGTTTCTAAGGTCTTTATCCAAACCTAACGACTAAGTAATCAGTCCGATTTTTGTAAAACAAAGCCATGTAAGATTGTTTGAAGGATTTTTATTTTAAAGGGACTTACGAAAGGGTCATTCCGAAGGGACTTTTCTTTTCCGAATGGACTATTCCGAAGGGACTATTCCGAGTCCTTCTTTATAGTCAATTTTACATGGCTTTATTTTGGTCAAAAATAAGAAAAGATCACCGAATAAAACCGATCGGTCACAGAGTGATCCTAAAAATACAATCTACATGATATGTGGCGATGCAGGGCTGGAAGGCTAGGCTCCCCGCGATATGACAATCTAGATGGATTGAATACGCCGAGTGGGATGATCCAACTTCGAAGAGACCGGCGACTAGATGGTTACTGTCATCCGTCCTTAGTGTGGGTCCCGGGTTAATCAGGGTATGTAGTGTAATGCAGATATAATATGAGTACGCGTGTGTGATAGTCAATCTAGGTGATAGAAAAAATAGAGTTTTTTTAAAAAATTAAAAGAAAAAACAGATAGTGGCCGCACCAAGTGGTTGCCTACATTTCTCCAAAATTCAGAAGACTCAGGCCGTCGTAGTTCCACTTAAATGAGAGAGAGAGATAAATAATTTAATTACAACTCTCGAATCCCCAATGAACCAGACTTTAATTTAAAAAACTCAATCACACGCAGTTTATAAATAATAATCAATTATTCAAACTAAATACAGATTCGAGTTCTACATCTTAAGGGAGGCTTTAAGATGAAGGAACTCTGCAGATCATGAAATTTGGAATCCCCCTTGCGTGTTCGACTCTCATCTTGGACCTTGAGACGAACAGGGAAAACTAGAAGACACCTGATTGCCGAAGCGTTATCTCGCGCGAAACAAGTTGTCTCGTGCGAGATAAGCTTGGTCTGAATACAGAAAACGATTTATTTTTGAAAACCACTTTTTATTGACGCAAGTTTAAGCCTCTTTATATTTACAGTCCTCAGTGGAGTCGCCACTGTAGCAATGCGCGGATTTCTTTTGTTTTCACATCTTTTTGAGTCGCCACCTATATTATTTGTTTGGAAATATAGAAAAAACCATTTGAAAAGAGATTTTGGGTTCGGGGCTTTGGTTATGGAATGGGAAGGTCAAGGAGCACCCATTTCACCCAATCCGGAGATCGGTCTTGCTAAAAGAGAGGTTTTCAAAGAAAAAGACGTTTTAAATAAGTAAGAAAAAAGAGATCCATTTAACGAGGTTAAACGGAATATAGGATCAATTGCTTCGAGACCATCCCCATGATTTGGGGAGGCTCTAGGCCGATCCTAGGTTTGATGTATTATACCACTCTAACAATCAATTAGAAAGGGAAGAGGAAGACTACCTCGTGTGGAGAGACTCAGACAGAGTTTTGACTCTAGTTTTGAGTCAAATCTTGATGTGGACAGAGCTTCACCTCGGTTCTTTGACCCGAGCTTCAATGTTTGTTTATCAACAAGGTTGACAAACAAACTTTAGGTGATTTTAGGGGTGATTTACAGGAATCTTTCAGGGAGAGAAACCAGTAAATGTGGGGGGTTTTTGACTTCAAAAGTCTGGGCCCCAAAATACTGAAAGTCTTCAAGTATTTATAGGTGTTGGAGATGTATTGGTGGAGAAATAAAACACCCTGGGAAGGTTCCAGAACCCAAATCTCATTGGATGGCCGGATTGATAAAGTTTTATCCCGAAAGAGGTTGAAATCGATGAGGAGACTGGCTTCTGCAGGTCTGCAGAAGCTCCTTGTATCGCGCGAGACACGCTATTCCGCGCGAGATAAGGATGTCAGTGGACAATTCTGTCATTCACTCGTTATCTCGTATGCAGTTTAGTCCGAACTAACGGTCATTAGTCAAAACTTAACGAAACATGACGAAATGGTGGATTTCTACTTCTTGACTCAAGGCGAGACTTAGAGTGGTATTAATCTGCTCCGATGAGTTCAGAATGTGGTGTCTACAGTAAAATTATCCCACTTTGTCCCCTAGATTCTAACAAAAGTTGAAAATTTAATGACATTGATAATGTGCATATTACATGCGGGATAAATACATCATTTATATTTTTTTAACTACAACAACAACAACAACAACAACAACAAAGCCTTAGTCCCAAAATAATTTGGGGTCGGCTAACATGAATCCTCATATGTTATCGTGAAAAAAAAATAAATAAATAAACCCCACTTAGAAAATTAATTAAAAAATAAATTAAATGGAAGTTAAAAAGTTAAAATGAGAATGATCAAAATATCCATCATGTGACCTGCACATGACTAATTTCGTTAAATTTCTAACGTTCGTTTGAATTCAAGGAGCAAAGTGGAATAGTTTTAACATTGAATATCAAAGTGAGAAAAATTTTGTATGGGGATACAAAGTGAAATTTGGTGAATAGCATTTGATATATATTTAATTGATATAGATTTGGGCTTGGGAGCGGTTGCTATGTGTGCAACCGCAAATTCGTAGTTGAAACATAGATTCGGACTACGTGTTCATGCCCCTCGGATGCAGGTATACATATATCATACGTTATTTTCTCATCGTTATAGTTTTTTTAAAACTTTTTATTATTCTGTTTATGAAATTTCAGGTGGACCCATTCATCATTGTATCTGAAGGAGGTTACTGCACATAACCTGCGAGGCTATCGTGATCAGCTGGCCAAGCTAACCGATGATCGGGTTGTGTGGCAGCCTCATGCAGAGAGATACGCTCCGGACTACTGCACTCAGGGTCAGGACATATGGTTTGCGCGGTTGTATGCTTTGAGAGGATCGAGTGGCATCTGTCGGATCGCGTTAAGAGGCAGTTTGGCCTGCTGCAGGGGGTCCCAGAATCGTGCAACACTGTCGACAATTTGGAGCGATTTGGAGCGACCACCATCGACAATATATTGCACTCTGGGAACAGCGGCGACAATTTCTGGTTTTCGGGGTCTCAGGAATTCACGATATGCATTACACCGATCCATATATGATGTATTATCGGAACATAATGTGTATGTTTGTGTAGAACCTCACTCATATAGAGGAGGATGGATACCGGTCGGTTTCCCCCTGCCTAGAGTTTGTGGTAAGTTTTTACATTTTTCAAGTTATTATTTCTGATGAAATTTTTTTTAAACAAAACTTCAATTTATTAACTTATGTCTCTCATACTTATATTTTTTTTGATATAAAAACAGGTGCAGAGCCTTCAGCATTTGCATGTCGACAATGAGGCGGAGGAGCATGCCAGACAAGCTTCAATACGGGCAACTATTAGACACGCGCTCACGGGAGTTAGGGAGCAACAATGCCTTGAGGCTACTGCAGCACCTCCCCCACCGTTAGATCGCGCACAGGGGGTAGAACCTCGACAGCGTCGGGTTAGACGTAGTGCACAGACGCAGCCACAACCACTAATGGACTTGCACGACAAGCAAGAGCCTGAGCCTGAGCCCGAGCCTCAAGCCCAGACCCAGACCTAGGATGATGGACAATATGATTGGCAGTTACAGTGGACTCAGACTCAGAGTCAATTTTATGGTAGTGGGAGTGGGGTGGGAATGGGTGGGGGGATGGGAGTGGGTGGGAGAGTGGGGGTGGGAGTCAGTGGAGTGCCCAGCCAGACCCTCCCCCTGGATCCACTATAGGCTTCGGACTATATTCGAGAAGTGGAACTGGCTTTAGGCTTCCTCCTTCTACATCACAAGCAGGGCTCCGCCCCTTCTTCGATCCGAGTTTGACTTCTTTTGGCGGGAGTCACTTTGAGGCCACGACACCCTTATCTGATCCGGCTGCGACTTCGTCTAGTGGGGTATGACTTACCCCTGCTCAACGGGAGGAGTTGATTAGAAGAGGGTCTCGGCAGCGAAATCCGAAGAGTAAGTACACCCCGTCTGACTACGAGAGGAGGAATAGGTGAAACTTTTTTTTTAGATGTAATGAAACTTTGTAGTATTAGTAAATATTTGGATGTTTTTATTTGTAATAACTAAAACTATGATTTTTTTAGTTTTCATTTGGATATTTGCATTGTATTTTTTTTTACACTTTCTACACATTTATGTAGATGTGTAGGTGTGTGTTATGATATATTTTACATGTTTAGTGTTTCATAATATATTGAATATTGGAGATGTTGCATATATTGGATGTTCCATCAACAGATGTGACAGGCCGACAATGAGAGAAAGCTTCAATGCAAGGCCCAAATGCCCAGAATATCTGTCGAAACATGTGTAACTCACCGACAGGAGGAGGAGGATGAGAATACTCAACAATTGTGATCGGGTTGTATTTTGAAATGGCTGCTAGGATGCGGGGTAACCTTATATAAGATTTCTCCCAATCTTCCAAAACCTCTGCAATGCCCTTCTGCTTTCCACACCATGCCTTCTTGTAGGTAATTTCCTTTTCAAAGCTACTAAAGATGTGTGCAATAATGACTCCAACATTGACATCTGAATCGGCCTTAATAAGACCAACAACTTCCCGATCGATAAACTTGGCATCTAGATTGGGGTGATTTCGACTTTGTCCAGAATATAAGCAGCAATGAGGAGCCTTATACTTGGTCAGTTCCCAATAGCCAAACTTCCTCCAACTCACACGAACATAAAAATTGCATGGATAATTTTTTAATAGACACTCAATTACCCATGTGTGAGGTGTGCTCTTTCTTACCCTGAACCGGCGATTGGTGCGAATATGGTACCTTTTGATGAGTGAGTTTTACACTCATCCATTTAATGCTTTATGAACTTATTCTGAGCTTAATTCTTGAGTTTTGTGTGTTTTAATGGATGTTTTTAGTGTTTATTTCAGGGTCCAAGTGAAGATTGAGCAAATTAGAAGCATTTTGTGCTCACTTTGGAAGTTCAAGGGCCAAACTGTAATTTTCAGAAGTTCAGGGGTGAAGCAAAAATATGGAAAGTCAGGGACAAGGTACAAAAAAAAAAATTATATTGACCAAAATGCGACAAAAGGCCACGGTGTAATTATGTGCCGAACCGAATCAATGGGGGTCCTAACCAAGGCATTTAGGGCCAAAACAGGCCAACATCCACAGCAAGTGGCCGGCATGAACAAGAGCTGGCCGAGGCAGTTGGGCCAAAGGACTGTTCACGGCTTGGGCTAGTTTGGGCTTGATTTAAATGGAGACTGTTCATGTTGATTTAAATGGTGACTGTTCACATTTTTTTGGCTGGGAAGGAATACATAATGGCGGTCGTGGGTATTTTTGAGTGGAAGGAACACTATTCTTGGAAAATAATCAGATTATTATCATCTTTTCATTTTTTTTATTTTATTTTCTTGGTGTTCTTCTTATTTTCCATGGATAGCTAAATATCTAATTCTTGGAATTGGAGGTAACAATTTTATGTTTTAAGTTTTATTTTCATTGTAGACTTGGGATTATCAAGTAGTTTTTAATGGAGTTTTGGAATATGTATGTTGCATGTCATATTTGTTCTTGAATAATCTAGAATTATAATTGTGAACCGTCAAATTCTCAATTGTAATCAGTCTTTGCTTGATAATGACAATTTGTTGAATCTCCGTCAAAAGATTCATAAGAATTGTGGTTCGTATTGTTCTTCTTTTCTTAATGGGTTTCTAATTAATCTATAAACGGGCCAAGGGAATAGATTAGTTGGAAACACTTGATTGCAAATCACCCGCCTAAGTGTCCCAATCATAATTTCGTAAGAACGAACCCCAAGTATACTTTGATTTATGATTATTGAAATTTGAGCATAATTGTGAACCCAATCCAGAGAACTCCATTTCATTTTATTATTTAACTCTCTTCTATACAAATTTAGTATTTCTTCAAAAGCATTAGTTTTTAAAACAACAAAACCCTCGTTTTTTTATTAAATCTTTGTTAGAGCAATAATGTTTTCATACTTTAAATTCGTGTCTCGGTGGTTCGACCCTACTTACCCTATCTACAAATCAATTGTAGGTAGTTTGAGTTGGAAATTTTCTTTTGACGTATTTCGACACTCGTCAAAATTTGGCGCCGTTGCCGGGGACGCGTTTATTTTAAAGTTGATTTAATTATTTGCTATTGTGAATATTATTTTGTATATATTTTTATTTTAACTTGGTGACCGATGGCTAAATATTCAAATGGACTCAAGGATGTATAACTATGACATCTATGGGTTGTGTGGAAATTGTGGATTATACTCTCATGGTTCTTATGAGTGCCCTTCGGGGACATATTCTTTTGAGTATTATCCACAAGAGGGGAGTCCGTTCCATTCACAAAGTCAAGGATGGAACAGTTATGAGCCACAATATTATGATCCACAACAGCCTAAAACGCCATCAGGGGTTGAGGATCTGATAAGATGGAAGGAGAAAAATCGTCAACAACAACAACAATTAGATGCAACCATGGATAGGATAGATGCACATATTACTAAAATATTAGAGGTTGTAAGGGGTTGGGGGCAAGATATAAGTTCGGTCCCTCCGAAACAATATGAATGGGAGGATGATTCCGATTGTGACGAACTTCCAACTCTCTCTCCGTCTGCTGCTAGTGATAATGTGGTTGTTGATGATGATGAATGGAGTGGGCTGACTGAGGAGGTAGAGAAATCATGGCATGAGCAAGTTGATGAAATTGAGCTTGCTCTTTATGGTGAGATGCGGGGCGATGAATTTCAAGAAGAAATGGTCACTCTCGCCAAGATCGACAAGCCATGTATGAATGAACACCAACCTCTACTCATGGAAAACGCCGATGACGAATCCTCCATCATTTTGGTGATCCCTCCCATCTTTGATGACGGAGAAAGTGGCAAGGACTCTCGAGAGAAGAAGCCCAAGAAACTTAAAAGTCAAAAATTCCCGTGGGTTCTAAATGATCATATATCAAAGGGAATATTTATGGGGGTAAAACTGAAAGTGAAGACCCGCGAGACGGTGAAGTGGGGAAAAGGAAGGAAGGTGAAGGTTAAGATAACCTTGGCATCGGTCTAGCTATACGACCTTAAACAAAAGCACTACTTGGGAGGCAACTCAAGGTGAGTAGTTTAACTTGTAGTTCCTTCATTTTTATAAAATTAAAAAAAAAATTAATTGTTCCTTTGTTTTCATCACTTAGATTTCATTGTTTTCATTTAAAATTTTTCAATTTAAAAAAAAAATTATTTTTCGTGGAACAGTGCTATTTTACTTGGTTTTGTTTGTGATGTGTAGGAAAAGGAGTGAATCTGAGTATTTCATGGCCTACCCATGAAAATTATCATGGCCATGAAGTTATTTTGGTAGTAAAAGGTGCAAGTTGATCTGCGCAAACCATGGGCAGACCATGATTTTGTCCATGGCCATGGATGCCAAAGGGGTGTAAATTTTCAGCATTGTCCATGGGGAGACCATGGTTTGATCCATGGCCATAATTCAAGATTGTGCAAAAGTAGAGGGGTTGTTTAGGAAATTAGGGGAGGGGGTCAATTGAACATTGAGTTATTCGAAGGGTTAGTTAAAAAAAAATTAAATTGAAATTGAAAGTGAAAAGTCATCCCCAACCTTTCACTTTCCCCCCGTCATACCCCTTCTTCCACCATTACCAACCGGCGCTCCTCCCCCTCCTTTCCGTTACCAACTCCCAACCTACCTTTCACCATTACCATCCAGTCCAGCCGCAATCTCCTTCTTCCCCTCTCCTAAACCAAACCCAATTCCAGCCCTCATTCCCGTCGCCGGCCATCCTTCATCAATTCCGGCCAAGTCCAAACTCGGCCAGAACCCTAACTCTCTCCAATCCAAGCTCTAACTTTCTCCAAACCATCCGCAATCCCTTCTCCAATCCAGTGAAAACTCTAACCCAAACACCAGCCACATCTTCCCCAAATTCCGGCCAAAACCCCCCTTTCATTGGTCCCTCTTCTTCCCCACTGCAGCCGCATCTCCTCCCTCCATAAACCGAAAACCCAAACCCTCCTTCCTCCGGTTCCATAGCTGAAAACTCTTTTTTTTTAATCCTTGCAGCCCCAACCCAATCCGGCCCTCACTCCATTGATTCATTCCACTGTTGCCACCACCAAGCTTCTGCTATCTTCTCACTCTCACTGTGCTGAACTTAAATTTGTCATTTAAAAAAAAAAATTGTTGTCATTAATTTGGAGATGGGACGGACCCGAGCTAGTGTGAAAAATGGTCGCACTACTAATGTTGATAATGTGCGGGTCTCTCGTCTGATTGAGGTTATAAGTATTTCATCCTTTTTATTTATATTTGTTTTTTTTTTATTCACATTAGGGACAATGTGCATATTATGTTTGGGGGTGGAAAATGTATATATTTTGTGTTGGTATTTCTTAGGTTAGTTTTAATTTAGGTTTTATTGAAAAAAAAAATTTGAAAAAAAAAAATTGAAAAAAATAGTTAGCTATGTCCTTTTCTTGTATAGTTGAGAAGTTCTGTTAACATTCTTGGTGTTCCCTATAATTGCATGTGATCTTTTGTGACCGCTAATGAGAATAATGTGGTGTGATAATCTGTATATGCAAGTCTTGGTATATTTTCGATTAATTTTGGTATATTGCTTAAAGGTTATAGTTGTGTCATAAATCTCGTAGTTAGTCTTGTTAATAATCTCTTTGTTGATAATTTTGGTCTCTTTTATCAAGTTTATAGTACACCATCATCTTTTAATTTATTGAATTTGTTTACTAAATAACAATATCATGAAAATCAAAATATGGGTACTCCTTAGATGTGTATGGAATTATGTGATGTGACACCCCCCGTGTTGTTTTAAAGTGGAATCAAATGAAAGGTGAATGAGAGCAATGGCAATTCAAATGATACTCGGTGATACCTCCAGACGTGTAGATTAATTGGTTAGGGATTATTCTAGCTTAACCAGATTTCTGGGTATGCAGTAACGTTATGGAGGAAGAGCTTTACCGCCGTAATGGTCCGTACCAAGCTCGATACCGAAGTGGCTAACTCTCAAACCTTTAAATAAATATTCCTAAAGTAGCTCGGGGCACAGCGTTCGCTGCGATGATGCTTCCTTGCCAAATATGAGCATAAAGTAATAAATCTCTACCTAGTATTAGGGGCATGGAGTTCGCTGCTACAGTGTACCCTACTTGAACGGTAGAAGATCTTAACATATGCTTAAATGATTAAGTTTGGGGGGTTGTAAGTAGTTGCTATGTTGTGAAATTCGAGGGAGTATTCATGTTTTGGTTTTTTTTTTGTGTTGTTGTTTGATAGTTAAAGGCAAGAAAATAAAAGATAATTGGTGTATTTAGCTTTATAAAAATAGATCTTGTTTGAAATCAAAGGGAGATATGATATTCACGCATAGAGATTTATGGCATGAGTATAATGATTAAGTAAGATATCACAATTAATGGGAAAATATATTGATACTTGTATAGTTAAAGGTATTTTATCCTGCGATTGATGGTAATTTATTATTTATGCAATTGTGGAACATGCAAGAATGTGGGGACATAGTTAATTATCGGGTAGAGTAATTTGTTTTTAGTTTTGTGTCAGTTTAGTTTTATATTGTTTATAGTTTATTTTAGTGTTTGCTCGAGGACTAGCAAATGTATAAGTTTGGGGGTATTTGATGAGTGAGTTTTACACTCATCCATTTAATGCTTTATGAACTTATTCTGAGCTTAATTCTTGAGTTTTGTGTATTTTAATGGGTGTTTTTAGTGTTTATTTAGTTTTCAGGGTCCAAGTGAAGATTGAGCAAATTAGAAGCATTTTGTGTTCACTTTGGAAGTTCAAGGGCCAAACTGTAATTTTCAGAAGTTCAGGGGTGAAGCAAAAATATGGAAAGTCAGGGACAAGGTACAAAAAAAAAATTATATTGACCAAAATGCGACAAAAGGCCACGGTGTAATTATGTGCCGAACCGAATCAATGGGGGTCCTAACCAAGGCATTTGGGGCCAAAACAGGCCAACATCCACAGCAAGTGGCCGGCATGAACAAGAGCTGGCCGAGGCAGTTGGGCCAAAGGAATGTTCACGGCTTGGGCTAGTTTGGGCTTGATTTAAATGGAGACTGTTCATGTTGATTTAAATGGTGACTGTTCACATTTTTTTGGCTGGGAAGGAATACATAATGGCGGTCGTGGGTATTTTTGAGTGGAAGGAACACTATTCTTGGAAAATAATCAGATTATTATCATTTTTTCATTTTTTTTATTTTATTTTCTTGGTGTTCTTCTTATTTTTCATGGATAGCTAAATATCTAATTCTTGGGATTGGAGGTAACAATTTTATGTTTTAAGTTTTATTTTCATTATTTTTATTGTAGACTTGGGATTATCAAGTAGTTTTTAATGGAGTTTTGAAATATGTATGTTGCATGTCATATTTGTTCTTGAATAATCTAAAATTATAATTGTGAACCGCCAAATTCTCAATTGTAATCAGTCTTTGCTTGATAATTACAATTTATTGAATCCCCGCCAAAAGATTCATAAGAATTGTGGTTCTTATTGTTCAACTTTTCTTAATGGGTTTCTAATTAATCTATGAACGGGTCAAGGAAATAGATTAGTTGGAAACACTTGATTGCAAATCACCCGCCTAAGTGTCCCAATCATGATTTCGTAAGAACGAACCCCAAGTATACTTTGATTGATGATTATTGAAATTTGAGCATAATTGTGAACCCAATCCCGAGAATTCCATTTTATTTTATTATTTAACTCTCTTCTATACAAATTTAGTATTTCTTCAAAAGCATTAGTTTTTAAAACAACAAAACCCTCGATTTTTTTATTAAATCTTTGTTAGAGCAATAATTTTTTCATACTTTAAATTCGTGTCTCGGTGGTTCGACCCTACTTACCCTATCTACAAATCAATTGTAGGTAGTTTGAGTTGGAAATTTTCTTTTGACGTATTTCGACACTCGTCACCTTTTTATATCAAATTGTGCCTGGTTCTTGCCAGAAAAGCGTATCCCTTTAGCAATCCCCTGGTTATCCGGATCCCAAACTGGAAAAGTGTGTGCATTATCGTAATCAATGAAGCCTTGTTCTTGTCGAGCAGAAGTACCAATATCACTGTAAAAGGGATAATTCGCTCTCTCATATCTTCGATTTTCCGACACTTCATAATGAACAAGAGGTGTCTCCACGTCATCATCAATCGGCTCATTATCACATCCTCCCAAATCGACATCAGAATCACTACTACACTCCTCATATTCATCACCAGCATCCTCTAGCATTGCATATACATCAGTGTGTACTTCTTCTTCATAATCTACATCATCTTCCGAATTATCGTCATTAACATGATCATTATGCCCAAATGCCCCATCATCATAATTTGGTGTTGGGTTGATACAAGTGTTTGGGAATTTGGACCAACCCCTGCATCACGTTTACCACTTGGTGAATACCCATAAATGGTCTCTGTGTGCTGTGTTTCAAACTCTGAATTGGATCGATTTTCAATCAATTTTACAACCACATACAGCTGCAAATTTCCCATCCTCCCAAATTTAGCAAAATGATCGAACATTATATCCATACACGCATCATCTTCAATACAAAAAAGGAAAGTACTCACCAATCCCGCTATCAAAAGAATGAGGACATATGTAAATGACTTCCAAATCAAATTGAGACCGATCGAAGTTCGCCTTTTTATATAACTCATCAATCAACTCATTGTATCTCCATCGGCAATTACCCCTAATTGCACATTTTGGCCCTTTTTTGAAATGAGGACCATCAAACGGTTGTTCATCATCACCTCCCCAATAACACATGAAAATGATTGGACCCCCGTTCATCTTTAACCCTACATTACGAAATCAAAGTGTTAATACCTACTCCTTCCGTCCCGCCCGAAAAGCCACAAAATGGACCTCGCACGCAAATTAAGAAAAATGATGTAGGAAAGAGAAAAAGTTTAAATGTTGTGAGTATGAAAAATTAAATAGGAGAGAGAATGAGTGGAAGGAATAGTTAGGAGAGAGAATGTTGTGAGTGTAAAAGTAAAGTATGAGAGAGAATGAGTGGGTGGAATAGTAATAAAAACTTTCCTTTTTGGGAAAGTGCCTTTTTAAATGGGATGTCCAAAATGGAAATTTGTGACTTTTCGGGCGGGACGGAGGGAGTACATAACAAAACTCTAACATTTATATCTACAATATACTAAAACACAGTTAAATACTTAAATTTTATATCTAAACACAAGTGAAAACAATGATGAAGATGATGTTAATTTACCTTGATTCTTGATCTTCAACAATTCTAATGAAATAAAATGATGTGAAGAAGATTTGGGTTATTTTTGTTTTGAAAGAGTTTCAATGAGAGATACGAGAGAGGAAGATAATGAATCTGCTTTTTGAAATTGAACCTCACAGGCTAGAAAGGAAATGCTAGTTTTATTAAAGGTAAAATCGCTACACCATGTAGCGATTTTCATTAAAGGTGAAATCGCTATATGGTGTAGCGATTTTAGGTCAGACTTTGTCTCCACTCCAGTCCCACTTCAATTCAAGTTTCTTATTTTCATTTTTTTGAGGTTAGCCACGAAGGTATTTTGAGCAATAAATATAGGTTAATTTAATTATCCTAATGAATATCTAAAAACTGTTATTTGTAGTACACATAATGGTGTATCAATAACAAGTTTTAAATTTTCATTTGGATAATTAAATTAACTTCAAATTATTGCTCAAAATACCTTCGTGATAACATAAAAAAAGATAGGACCATTGAAGTGAGACGGATGTAGTAATATATTCAACTCTTCTTCATGAATTATGTTTTTCTTTACAAATTTTTTTTTTGTTGTTTTACATGGGTTGGTGAATTATGTTTTTGTTTTAATTTTTTTTTACATGTGTTAAAAAAAATGATGACAGAAAAAATTGCAACAAAATCAAATACAAACTGTACCAAATAATTTTAAAAAACTAAAATAACATCAAAATAAATATTATAAAGTTAGTGACCACATCTCGATCACATAGAAAATCTTACATTAATTCGTTAAAAAACAACAACCTAAAAATTTCACTTAACTTCATTATTCTTAGGAAATACCTACAAAATAAATGAGCTTAACATCATTTACTATATGATTCCAACAATTCAGCAAAATTAAGAAAATTTATACCTTGAAGACATTGTCGAGTGTGATGTTAAGATAACGTGTTGATCGTATGGGGGCAAAAACAGCAACCTAAATATTTCAAAACAAACAATTAGATGGAAGTATTAATGATGATTTCAAAGTGTACTGACTTCCAATATTTAATATATCATACCTTCTGAAGTACCATAACAGAACCGACAGATATATCATTTGCAAATTCACTCTCAGTTAACACTTTTCGATGAATTGAAGCATCTATGGTATCCGTAGGATCCTAATAATTTTATCCCAGTTAGTAACTCAAAACACATTTCACCCATAATAGAAAGCATACTAAGCTCATATCATAACCTTTAAAGTCACCCAGAGATCACCAAGACCATTTGATGTGCAGGACTTGATAACAGCAACAACCTAATAGAACATACATAAATGTAAAAAATCAATTATCTTTACACATATTTAACTATAATTAATCTTGATATTATTCCTGATCTACCCTGTCAATATTATGGCATTTCTTCTTCATAGTGCTCAACGGATAATATGTATCGGCTTCAGTGAGAAATTTCATTGCAGAGAGTCAAGGACTGTCTTGAAAAGCTTCATCCTTCACCGGATCTTCAATCG
Source organism: Adenophora triphylla var. japonica (assembly GCA_022495995.1). Classification (NCBI taxonomy): domain Eukaryota; kingdom Viridiplantae; phylum Streptophyta; class Magnoliopsida; order Asterales; family Campanulaceae; genus Adenophora; species Adenophora triphylla. The sequence continues at coordinate 26,437 of JAFEMH010007306.1, forward strand.
CTCTCAGTATATACTCTTGTGTTGCAATTGGGGTTTCTTGCGAATATAAGCTCTGACGGTCGAGAATTTTCTGGCGCATGGCGGACGGTACAGCACCGGCGAGACCAGGAATAACACGCGATGAAGAGGAGGATTGAGAAGATTGAGGGGTGGAGGATTCACCGGAGGAATTGGGACGGCGGTAAAAAAACAAAGCTCTTTAGAATTCATTTTTTGTGTTTAATCGAATTTGGATTGAGAAGATTGAGGGTTGCGAGGAGGATATGAGAATGAATGAAGGAGAAGATTGACGGTTGGGAGGAGGATATCAGAATGAATGAATGAGGGATAGGAAATGAATCTGGAAAACCTTATCTACTAAAAAAAAAGGAAAATTCGCCACACGGTGTAGCGAGTTTGTCTTCACTTAATTACCAACATTAATTACAAACCGATAAAGCCTAATCACATGGAAATCGCTACACCGTCTAGCGAGTTTGACTCCGATCAGAGTTAAACTCGCTACACAGTGTAATGAGTTTAAAAAAGTGGGACATTTAAGAAAATAGTTTGAACAGTTAGTTACTTTGAAAAATAAAATTTTAAAAAAGTATTATTTAAAAAAAAAAACCTTTTACTCCCCTTACTCGCCATGTCCGTTCCTTTTTCCCCCTTCCCACATCCATTGCCTACCTTCAAGCTCCTCCTTGTCAATCTTCGATCTCAACCCATTTTGCCCCCCATATGCAAATCACTCCTGATATCCACTTCAATTCATGATTACAAAGATCAATTTCATCAGATTTTTTATTTGTTTTGCTAATTTTTTATTTAATTGGTAATTTTAGGAAAAACTAGTGTTATAATCGTGCATTAAATGCACAAATAAACAAGTTTGACAAATCAACTAAAAAATAACAATTACATACCATTAATGATTTTTTTTAAAGTTTATTATGAAAATAAATTAAGGTAACAAAATTATTAAATCATTAAGAGAAAACCCGATTAATGATAAGAAAATTTAATTCAAAATCACTAATGATAAAAAAAGTGCACAACAAATTATATCATAACTAGCTAAAGAAAAATATGAATAAAATTAAAAATAAAAATAATCCAATCAAGCTTACTAGTTACTCTTAAATACTTTATACCCCAAATTTAATTTCATACCATTAATGATAAGAAAGGGAGATAATATATTATTAGTGAGAGAGAAATGTGGAGTGAGAGACATGAAAGAAAAATATATTATTTAGATTCATTAATTATAATTTATTTTTCAAATTAGTTTTCTAAGCAAATTATATTTATTGTTCAAAAAATATATTAAAATTATCTAAAAAAAAAAATTAATTATCCATGTAAAGGAAAAATGAGAAATAAAAAAAAATGAAGTCTTAGACGAAAATCAAGGGGATCAATCATATTTTTTTTTTGGAGAAAATGTTATCATTTTTCCTATATCAACTATGATTTAGATGATCGATCTGATGAAAAATTAAGAGCAATGCTAGGGTTACAAAGAAAATTACAAAATTTTGGTTACAGATATACAATTAACTAATGTAATTATTGATGCAATTAAGATATTCGAACAAATATGCATAACATTAATGCGTAGGAGATAGAGAGAGATATGCATAGCACTTACATAACATTAATGCGTAGGAGAGAGAGAGAGAGAGAGAGAGAGAGAGAGAGAGAGAGAGAGAGAGAGAGAGAGAGAGAGAGAGAGAGAGAGAGAGAGAGAGAGAGAGAGAGAGAGAGAGAGAGAGAATTAATGGTTAAAGTCTTAAATGGATGAAATAATGATTTGTTAAGTAGTTATAGTGACATTAATGAGTCAGTTAATAAAAAAATATTTTAGTCAAAATAAAAAAATATTTTAGTCAATTTTCATAAAATTAAGTTTTGGAGGGAATTTTCATTTCTAATCACTTGAGCTTTTATATATATATATAAATATAAATATTGATGGTGGTGATCGGATTTGGGTGATGATGTGGCCGATATTTTGGGATAAGTGATTGTAACAGTGACTATTGATTGATGGGTGATGGTAGTTGGATAAATAAAGTAATTTTCACCTCAACAACAAATTGATATTTATGCCATTCTCTTTTAAAAGAAAATTAGCAAAACTCCCTTGCATGACATGCACATCTTACATGATATGCACATGATATTTTTTTTAACCCAGATCGATTTTATTAAATTTATAACTTCGTTCGTTGTTAGGTTGTTAGGGTGCAAAGTTGGATTGCAAGTTAGGGGGCGTTTGTTTTTTTATTTTAAGCCTTGTTTGCCTCTTAACAATTATTCATTAAGAGGATTAGAGAAATAAGTGTTTTTTTTTTTTGTTTTTTTTTTTTTGAAATAAGGCTTGTTATGCTCTGAAAGTCCTCTTAATTTTAAGTAGTTAAAATGTTGCTGAATTGCCTCTGAAAGCCACTGTTTCATATTTGGTTTTGATTAATTTTTTTTGTTAAACTGTTTACTGTTTCATATTGCATTTACGTTTTTTTTTGTTTTTTATTATTTTTTAACTGTTTCAGATAATGAATTCAGATAGAAAATCAAACAACTTATCCAATTCAGAATTCAGTTTTCACTTGCTGCCTCTTAATCATTCAGCCATTTTCAGAACTGAAATCAGATTTCAGAATTCAGTTTTCAGTTGCTGCCTCTTAATCATGGGCAAACCGGAACCGGAACCTTTAGAGATTTAGACATCATTGTAAAACAATCCTTACCTTTCACCTATAAATACAAATTCACCTCATTACATTTTATTTTTACAAAATTCTCTTAACTCTCTCTTACTCTCTCTTAACTCTCTCTTAAGTTACTCTCAAGTCTCAACTCTCTCAAGCTCAAAGCCTCAAAATCTCAAGTCACTCACCAACATTCATATTTTCATCCATTTTCATAGTCATACTTTCACTCACCAACATTCATATTCCATAATCCATCCTCATTTTCCATATTTTCATCCATTTTCATAGTCATACACTCATACTTACACACCAATACACCATCATGTCTTCTTTCCTTAGAAACTTAACAAAAAAACGGGTAGCAAGAGCAAAAACAACCAAGGAGGTTCATCTTCTCGACTACCACCACCACCACCACCACCAAATGATATTCCCTTTTATGATGGGGGAATGTCGGGAAGAAATCAATTGGAAATTAATGAAGATGAGGAGGTTCAAGTTGGAGACCAACAATTTTCAATACCGCCTTTCATGTCACAAGAACCACAATTTGTAGGAACTCCAAGTACTGAAGAAAGTGATGCACATAACCTACCACCAGTGCCACCACCACCAACTGCACCAAGAGGAAGGGGTCGCGGTCTTCGTGGAGGCGGTCGACAAAGTCAACCTCAAGAACCTAAAATTCGTGAACCGAAGTCCCCAATTTTTATTCGTCACTTTAGGAAGGAGCTCGGATTGGACAAACATGGTGAGGAGGTTTGGAAATTGATATGTAACTATTGTGAAAATGTTTATACTTGGAGGGATGGCAATGGATACGGCACTTATACCAAGCATGTTCGAATTCATCATCCTACCGAATTTGGCATAGATCCAACTCAAACACAACTCCAAGGAGTTTCGACTTCTTCGATGGGCGCTTTAGGTACGTCTTCTTCTTCCAACACTACATTTCATTATAGTGAACAAAACCATAGAAGAGGTATGGCAAAATTTGTGTGTGTTAAATGTCTTTTCTTTAGTTTTGTCGATGATGAATTCTATGAAGATTTTGCTAAACTCTCTCTTAACCCCGCTGCAAAAAGAATACCACGTAGAACTCTCATACGTGATATTGCAAAAATAGTCGGGAAATATAAATGTGGTTTAATACAAACATTTGCTAATTTATCTCAACAAGTTTCTATTTGTTCGGATATATGGAGTGATAACCGTTGTGAACATTTTTATATGGGAGTAACTTGTCATTGGATTGACAATTCTTGGACCATTCAAAAGAGATTGATTGCATATAGAGATTTTGATGATGAGCATACCGCACACAATATTGCACTTAAACTACAAAGTATTTTACAAGAATATAATTTAGTTACTAAAATTTTTTCAATGTCTTTTGATAATGCTAGCTCTAATACTGCAAGTTTACCGGAACTAATTGGTATTTTTAAACCGGTATTAGGTGGAAAATTTTTTCATATTAGATGTTTTTGTCATATTTTAAATTTATGTGTGCAAGATGGTCTATCTGCTTTACAAGATTCAATTATTCCTATTAAACGAGGTATATAGTTTATTATGAGAAAAAGTTTCAATCAAAGAAAATGGAGAGACTATTGCAAGACAAATGATATCCGTCCCAAAAAATTTTCAATGGATGTTACAACTAGGTGGAATTCTACCTATAAACTTTTAGCGGATTCTTTTCTTTATAAGGAACAAATTTGCTTGTTTTTGTCTTCCGTTGGTTACAAATACACCCTATTTCCTCATCAATGGAATGCTTGTGAAAGCATGATCAAATTGTTGAAAAATTTCAAGGATGCCACTGTCATGTTATCCGGTACGTATTATCCTACTTCTAACTTAGTTGTTGATCATAGTACTATTATTTCGGGTACATTTTGTGAATTTAAAAATGATCCCATAATTGGTCCAGCCATTGTTAGCACTAAGGAAAAATGGTTGAAATATTTTGAGACAATTCCAAGTATTTTTTTAATTGCAAAAATTTTAGATTCAAGGGTTAGAATGGATGATTTGGAACAACTTCTTACATATTACTATCAAAATTTGTTTGATGCAAATGATCCCCGTTTTCCAAATATTGATCAAATATTGTTCGATGCGAAAAATGAATTTTTAAATGTTTTTAAAGAGTACAACTCAATTTATGGTGGTGCTAGTACAAGTGAGGCTCCTCCTCGTCAAACTAGCGAAACGGACAACTCTTTTTTGACTTCTTTTTATGGAAATAGAAAGCGCTCTAGAGGAAGCGGTTCTAATGCGGAATTTGAAAAATATTTGAACACGGAATTTGAATATGATGATGAGGTTGAATTTTGCATTTTACATTGGTGGGCCAAGAGGGCGAGTTCTTATCCTATTGTTTCTAGGATAGCAAGAGAAATATTTGCTTCTCCCGCATCAACGATTTCGATTGAGCACGCTTTTAGCATTGGTGAAAATATTGCGGATCCGCAACGTGCAAATTTAACTGTTGAAAATTTAGAAAATCAAAATTTGTTGAATGATTGGGTCAAAGCGGAGAAAAGAGATCAAGAGCCAAAGTTTTCCTCATCCGATGAAAATTTCTTTGATTCAACATCGGGAAGTGACGAGAACAATGACACAATCCCAATGGCCCAAATGTAAGTTGATGTAATTTATATAGTTTAATTTGTATAATTTAATTTGTTGCTTTGTTTTATTTTATATATTAGGTTTTTTTTGTTTAGATTAGATTGTTATAATTTAGATAAATATTGTAAAATACTAAGAACGAGGTTAAGGCTCCTTATGTCCTCCCTTACTTATAAAAGGGCAAGGTTGGTTGTCCCCCTCATTGTAACATTTTAACAATTATTAATAAAATTTAAGGGTACCGTCCCTTTTTCTTTTATAAAATATGTTAAAATAATTTGTTTATTATTCATCTTCATCCAAATTTGTTAGAATCTTAACAGTTTTGATGGCTTAAAAGAGAAGAAAAGGAAAAGGAAGTGACCAAAGTGCACTGACCAAACTTTGGGGTTGCTGAAAATTGGATATGGGCGGTCGCCCACCTCTCTCTTGGGCGGTCGCCCATTTGTGCAGAGAGTTTGAACATTGCTTGAATTTGGATATGGGCGGTCGCCCACCTCTCTTGGGCGGTCGCCCACCCGGACGATTTTCAAAAAAAAAAAAAAAAAAAAAGCCAAAAAGGAACCGAGAAACCGTGAAACCGGAACCGGCATCAAGAAACCGGAACCGGGAACCGGATTTAGGCGGTTCCGTCTCGGTTCCCCCCTTCCCCGGAACCGGAACCGGCGGTTCGGAACCGAAACCGAATGCCCATGCCTAGGTACTACCATTTGTTTGTCCGATATTAAATGTCATACTTTTTTAAGAGACATTATTAAATAAATTTTGTATTTTTCCTACAATATTTTATATAATAAATGTATAAATAATTAATATATATGTTTAATTTCTTATTAAATTATCGAAAAATTCACTTCAACTAAAAAGGGTAGGATGGAGTAATTTTATGCAGACGCATAATATAATCAAACCAAAAAATTGGAAAACTTAATTATTTTCTCCAAAACTCCCTTAAAAATAATATAATAAATCCCGTTTCCCGCTCAGCCGTTACGCATATGGTGGACCCCATTGGGTGTAGTACACCTACCAACCAAAGTAAATGGAATGGTAGTACAATACAAAGGATACATTCGGTATTTAAATAATTCTACTGTCAATTTCAGTAATAAATAAATATTTCATCCGTTTCACTTAACTTATGTATTACTCCCTCCGTCTCAATCTAAATGTCCCAACTTTTTTTTTTTACGTCCCATTTAAAATGTCTCAATCCAAAATAGGAAAGTTTTTTTTACTATTTCATCCACTCATTCTCTTTCCTACTTTACTTTTATACTCACAATATTCTCTCTTCTAACTATTACTCTCACTCATTCTCTTTCCTATTTAATTTTTCTTACTCACAACATTTAAATTTTTTTTCTTTCTTACATCACTTTCCTTAATTCTCGCACCGAACCTTAGATTGGGACGGAGATAAGTTAGACTTATTAATTAAAACATATCAATAACTTTTTATTTTTGAATTTATAACGGAACAACAAGATAAATACACTGAGAATCTTATAAAAAGTGTGCACGCTTGAAAAAATCAAAAAGGAGTTAATAATTGCATGTCGGTTGAGAAAATAATTGTTCATAATTTTATTGATGATTCAATTAGATAAAATGTAAGAAAATATTTATTCTCTTCGTGCTACCAAAAGTTACATATTTATTTTGTATACGAGACTAAAATTAAGGCTCCGTTTATTTTGCGTAAAACATTTTTCGGAAAATATTTTCCTTGTTTTTGGGTGTTTGTTTCAAGTAAAATGTTTTCCGAAAAATGTTTTACCCATTTTCGAGTGTTTGGTAACCACTTGTAAAAGATAGTCAAATGTAAAATATTTTCGGTCAATGTAAAAAAAGGGGGTTTTCTTTGTAAAATGATTTACCGATTTATAATTCGTAAATCATTTTACAACTCTCTTCCCTTCTTCCTCCATTGTCGTCGACCCAACGCCGGTGACATCCGACCACCACTGCGCATTCCGGTGACTCCCTCTTTCATCTCCGGCGCAATTCACTCCCCTTGTTCCAACAATTTTCGTTGAAAACCCCTTCTTCGAACGCCACTGCTCCTTCTCCAAAGGGCCCTGTTCAGTCCGATGGCCGCCCTTGTCACCATCCTGAACCTAATAAAGAATCCGTACACCTTCAATTTCCACCGCAGTTGTCATCTCCGGCCAAATTCATTGCTTCATCTCCGGCCCTGTTCAGTCGGAGCTTTGACTCGGTCTGAGATCTGTAAATCTAACTCGCCGGAGGGAGAGAGATATGTATGGGAAGGTGGGGGGGTTGAAGAAAGTGTGAGCATTTTAGTAGATTATTATATATAATATTTTTCTTTTCTAAAATAGATTAATTGCTTTCATATTATGGTTTTATTTGCAAATTTATCGGAAAATATTTTCGTTAAATTTACCAAACAACTGAAAACAAGATCATGACATTTTACAAGAAAACATTTTACAAGGAAATATTTTTACATGAAAATATTTTACATGTAAAATGTTTTCGCGTAAAACATTTTCCGGAAAATGTTTTTCGGAAAATGTTTTACGCGAAACAAACGGAGCCTAAGTGTAAGTGGCGAAAATTTTGCGAGTATAAAAAGTGGGGTTAGAGAAGGAAGGTGAAGTAGAAAATAATAAATAGATAGTTGTTGTGAGTATGCATTTTAAAATTTCTATTTTAGGAAAATGTAATTATCGTGGGTCTTTTATATAAAAAGTGTAACTTTAAGTTGGACGAAGAGAATATTGATTTTTTTTAATTGTATAAAAGAAGTGAATATAAATATCTAAAACATATTTTATAGAGTTGGTCTTATAAAAAACTAGTTTTTTCTTAAGATAAGGAAAAACGTGTTTTCAAAACAAACAGTGGCATTTTTGTAATTACTGGCAACCATGATAAATGCCAGTGTTAATATTACAAATTCGTGCCATCCCAAGCTCCGATCATCTTCTCTGGCCATCCCAAGCTTCGATCGTTCTCCGGCGTTCACTCAGTTTGAGTATTTTGTAACCTACAATTCGTGCCCTAGTTCCACCATTAATGTCCATTGTCAACTATGCTTCGTTACATAATTGATTGGTACTTTATTAATTGGTACATAATTAATTGGAGATAACTGTGTGATTTGATTCCATAGATCTTCGTTTTTTCGTTGGATAAACAGAATGTCCTTCAATGGTGTGGATAAAGGGTTTAATTTGCTGAAGTTTGGGTCAATTCAATTGGGAATTATGTGAATTTGTTCTAAATAATTACCAGTAGTTGTATAAATAATTGTCAGGGTTATGGTAAAAATGTACCAGTGCACGTCTAAAAAAGTGTCAGTTAAAAGCTCTCTTTGTCCAGAAACTTAGTGTCAGTGCATGTGTAACAAAGTGTCAGTTCCAGTGTAAAAAGTGCCAGTGTTAGTGTAATAAAGTGCCAGTGTTAGTGTATCAAAGTGCTGGTGTTAGTGTAAAACAAGTGCCAGTGTTAGTTTAACAAAGTGTCAGTGTTAGTGTAACAAAGTGCCAGTGTTAGTGTAACCAAGTGTCAGTGTTAGTTTATAAAGTCACTTAATATACATGCACTAGCACTTTTTTACACTGGCACTTATTGATACTACAACGGGCACTTTGTTACACTAACATTTTTGCTGGCTCTCAAAAACACAAGCACTGGCATTCAAAAACGCATGCACTGGCATTCAAAAACACATGCACTGGCACTCAAAAATACATACACTGGCACTCAAAAACACTGGTAATAATTTTTGTTGGCTCTCAAAAACACAAGCACTGGCATTCAAAAACACATGGACTGGCATTTGAAAACACATACACTGGCACTCAAAAACACATACACTGGCACTCAAATTCCCACATGCACTGACACTCAAAACACATGCACTGGCACTCAAAAACACATACACTGGCACATCAAATCCCTAGCACTGGCACATCAAATCCCTAACAACAGCAAACAACAAATTCTTCCCAACATTCATAAATTCACAACAGCAAGCAGCAATACACCCCTTCTTCACTCTCTCCCTCTCCAACAAAATCAATCAATCAATCGATTGCCATTCTTGACAAATTCACAATGAATCCATCCAATCAAAGCCAACAGCAAATCCTTCCCAACGTTCATAAATTCGTAAAAATCAACAAACAAAAACCCTAATTAACTCCCAATAAGCAAATTCGAACCTTGAGATAACACTAATTGAGATCGAATTTATGACTGAATTCACAATTGCGATTTCTTCAATGGCGATTGTTGACAGTGACGGGGCGGGAGAGACGGTATGAAGAAAGTGGAAGAGTCGGCGACGTAGTCTAAAAACACGTTTTTTGTTAAGCTTCAAAAAAATGCGTTTTTTACAAGTTTTTGGCTATTTTATAGGAATTTATAAATAAAGTAAAATAAAATTCTAAGTCTGTAAAAAAAGAAAGTAGAATTTTTATTTTAGCGAAAAAATACTCCCTCCGTCCCAGCGAAAGAGCCATTTATTTCCTTTTTGGGCGTCCCATTTAAAAAGCCACTTTCCCAAAAAGGAAACCTTAAATCACTATTCTCTCCACTCATTCTCTCTCCTACTTTACTTTTACACTCACAACATTATCTTTCTTACATCACCTCCCACTCATTCTCTCTCCTATTTAATTTTTCATACTCACAACATTTAAACTTTTTCTCTTTCCTACATCACATTTCTTATTTTGCGTGTCGGACAAATTTACCGACTCTTTCGCTGGGACGGAGGGAGTATATTTTTACTATTTGAGATGGAGCGGATGATGGATAAGCATGTTTGTAATTTTCTTGGTCTACCTGCTCTAACCCACCTGACTTACTTTTATAGTTACCATTTCGCTGTCGTCAAACAAACCCACCTTCCCCCTCTCCTCTCTCTCTCTCTCTCTCTCTCTCATATTTATATACCAACCTATACGTACATATAATTTTAGAGAAGGAGAATCTCTACTACATTGTGTCTCGAATTTATCGATGTCGCCGACTTACAGAGGTCTCCAGCTTACTCCGGCCGTCTCCGGCGGCCGGAATTCGGCGTCGATCGATCCCGCTGTTGATTTGGAGGACGTTAGGTTGCTTGATTCTTATGAGGATATGGAAAGTGGGGGGAAATTTGAGAGTTTAGAGGAAGGTATGAGGGGAATTCAGGTTCGTGTTACCGGAATGACATGTGCTGCTTGCTCGAATTCCGTTGAAGGTGCTCTCATGAGCGTTGACGGTGTCGTTCGGGCTACCGTGGCTTTGTTGCAGAATAAGGCTGACGTTGTTTTTGATCCTAATTTGATCAAGGTTAGTCATTTTGTCCGACTTTTTCTCGTATTTTCTTTTGATTAAGTTGGAATTTGACTTTAATGTCTGAAATTTCAAACAATTTTCTATAAATGGAGGTGTTGAGCTGTGTTTAACTCGGTGAATGTATCTTTGGATTTGGAATGATGATTGTGTGAGATGAGGGTAACTATGTTTTTGCAGATGCTGTTGAATTGTAATTGGTTTGAAGTTAATTTTGTTGAATACAATTATGACATTGAGTTCGGATAATGTTATTGGTTTGTTGCTGTGCCTACTATATGGCCGTTTCGGTCGTTGAAAAAATCATGCTGTTAAATGCAATAATTACATGGAGATATGGATAATGTTATCGGTTTAGGCTGTGCTTACTACGTGTGCTGTTTATGTCTTTTATTGAATCCATTTCTGGGTTTTTGATAGAGACTAGAGTTGTGAAGCAAAGGTAGTTCGAGTAAAGTACATTTAAATCACGTTCGAACAAGTATGAACCTTATTAGTTAAATTGTTATATGATTCGCCCATAGTAATGGATGTGCATTGAGGGTTTTTTGTCATTTGTTTTAATGTAAAATTGTTGTTGATTATGTGTTTGGAATTAAATTTGCCAACCTTAGATGCGGGAAGAACTTTATATATATATTCTAAAATCTGAAATTGAGTTATGTGCGACACTGCTTCCTTCGCTATTTCCTTTTCTTATTGTTTTAAAAGGCATGGACTTTTGTGTGTCAGCATCTCAGATCTTTCATTTGTGATTAAACTTATTTGAGTTACCTGCTGGAAGCATACTTTAGCTAGATTTTTCCAAATTCTGTTATGTTTTTGTAATACTACAAAGACTTAAATAACATAATGATTTTCCACGTGTGAGGATTGTTTTCCTTTTGTGATGGAAGAAAGAATCCGGAATAGTCGGCACTCAAAGATTGCACTGGACAGTATAGACAAAGAAAAAGAAAAGACCAAAAGGAAAGGAAAGGAGGAAAGAAAATAAAATCACGTGTTAAGCTCAGTATTTGGAAATATATTCAATGTTCTGTACATAGCTATGCACCCAATTTATATTTTGAAATTTATTGAGGTTGTCCTTTTGTTATTAGTTAATGTAAATGTTGCATACTAAGCTACTAAGGTTAAGATTCTTACCTGCATAGGTACGCTTTCATTTACTTATTATTGTTTGTTTTAGGATGAAGATGTTAGGAATGCAATTGAGGATGCAGGATTTGAGGCAGAGATTCTAGATGAGCCGAATACTTCGCGAACGAAGCCACACAAGATGTTAATAGCTCACTTCACGATAGGAGGTATGACATGCGCGGCTTGTGTAAACTCTGTTGAAGGAAGCTTAAGAAAGCTTCCAGGTGTGAAAAGAGCCGTAGTTTCTCTGACTACTTCATTAGGGGAGGTTGAATTTGATCCTGCAATAACCAGCAAGGACAACATTGTCAATGCAATTGAAGATGCTGGTTTTGAAGCTTCACTTGTACAAAGTAGTGAGCAGGATAAAATCATACTTGGAGTTACAGAGATATACACTGATTTGGATGTACATCTTCTAGAAGGGATACTTTGCAAGTTGAATGGAGTTAAAAAAATTTGTTTCAACAGGACAACAAGAGAATTGGACGTTTTCTTTGATCCTGAGGTTCTTGGTTCTAGATCTTTAGTTGACGCAATTAATGAAGGAAGCTTTGGAAAGTTTACTTTAACTGTAAAGAACCCATATACGAGAATGGCATCTCACGATTTAGAAGAATCCACGAAAATGTTTCGACTCTTCACTGCCAGTCTATTTCTTAGTGAGTAAATCATCTTTTTTCGCTCATAAGTTTAAATATATCATTAGTATCTTCTATTAGAATGTCCATTTTTGTCATGTACACTCAACAACTTATCCTTTGTGAGTTTACCTGTACTTGGCTTCACATTTGCAAGCCTATTAACTCACAATTCCTGGGAACACCTGGTGGTGCCTTTAAGAAGACCAGACTCTGTCGATATACTAAAAATTAAAAGGTTCTTGCATTTCCTGCCTCCTCTCTCCCCACTACCCCAAGCATATAACAAAAAGTAAATATGAAAAAGGAGAGGAATGAGTTTTGGAGGTTTTATTTTAATTTTAAACCTTATTTTTGACTCCTATAAATTGATGGCAGATTCCTATATTTTTCATGCGATTTGTCTGCCCGAGCATACCACTGGTGTATTCCTTATTGCTTTGGCGGTGTGGTCCTTTTGAAATGGGCGATTGGTTGAAATGGGCGCCGGTTAGCGTTATTCAATTCGGTATTGGGAAGCGTTTCTATGTTGCGGTGGCCGAGCACTTCGAAATGGTTCAACGAACATGGATGTCTTGGTGGCATTGGGGACTTGACCTCTTACTTTTACTCTGTTTGTGCTCTTCTTTATGGTGCAATCACTGGGTTTTGGTCTCCAACTTACTTCGAAACAAGTGCAATGCTAATAACATTTGTATTACTGGGGAAGTACTTGGAAATTCTTGCCCAGGGGAAAACATCAGATGCTATAAAGAAGCTGGCTTACGCCGGCAACTGCCTTGCTTTTATTGAAGACAAAGGTACCTCTCCTTTAATGTAATTTCTGCATAACGCTCCAGAACCAATGTTACCATAATGAGATTATAATTCATTTTATATTACCATATTGAGGTGTTAAGTTTTTAATTCTGGGATTCCTCTCTCTAACAAATATCACTAAGAAGAGAGTAAATTTATTGTAAAATTTTGGAACTTCTAGTGTAACAAGACTTATGCTGGTCATGAAATTTTGAAGTTTTAGTTCCCTCATTTTTTCTAGGCGGAAAGATTGCCAGAGAAAGGGAAATCGATGCATTGCTGATTCAACCTGGTGATTTATTGAAAGTTCTTCCTGGTACAAAGGTTCCTGTTGATGGTTCTGTTGTCTGGGGTTCAAGTTATGTTAATGAAAGTATGGTTACTGGTGAAGCTGCTCCTGTTTTGAAAGAGGTTAATTTGTCCGTGATTGGAGGTACAATAAATTTACATGGCTCCTTCCATGTTCGAGCCACCAAAGTAGGTTCTGACACAGTTTTGAGTCAGATAATTTCTTTCACTGGTTGAGACAGCACAAATGTCTAAAGCTCCAATTCAGAAGTTTGCTGATTATGTAATCATTTACTTTAATTCAACCTTATTATGTTTGCTATATTTTAGCTTCTTTTCTGATTGTGGTTAGGTTCTTTGCTTGTCGGTTCTTAAAGTCGTCGTTGCTTGAATACAAATATCTGATAAATAAATAGATATAGCTAAAAGCGTCTCATTTTATTGCTATGCTACAATTTCATCCATCACACCCTTTAATCTCATGGCTACAGTAGTTCTTGTTTAAGAGAATCAAGAATTTTGTTTGCATCATCTCTAAAGGGATTTGAACCCAAATAGAAGATTAGTATCAGATAAAAGTACAGAAAGAAACACGTGGATCATAACTTAACAGGAAATAATTTATATGGACATGGTTCAAAGTTGCAAGGAATTGCCAATAGTTTTCTTTATGTGTTGGTGAAATGCGCTGTTATTGTTAAATCACTTGATATGAATGGAACAGCCAAGTGTGTAATCTCCTCCGCTAGAACTTAGTAATTGAATAATCACTGAACAATTCTGAATGGTTAAACATCAATTCGTTTGAAATAAAGGTAATAGTGTCTTCTTCATCATCATATCACATAGGAGAATAAAAGGCAGACCTGAAGTAATATACGTGGCGATGGTAAAGCTGTTTGACCTATCAGCTTCAGAGAATTAGGCTTGAAGAAAACAAAGACATCAAATGGCGAAATGAAAGCTCATGCTACAGGGTCCTCTAGGTCAATCAGCTGAGATCCCTATTCTTATGAGTAGTTCGGCTCCCATCTTGACCTAACAGCCTCCTACAGAGCGGAATTGATCAACACGTTTAATGTACAAATGGAACACATAGAAATAAATGGTGTTCTTCCTTGAAGAATATACGTTCTCCCATGAAAGAGACATCAAGTTTTTGTATTAGATCAAGTGGACACTTGTGTTATCAACTAATCAAGATGTTATTATCACTAGCTAATTAATGATTTTAATTTATAAGCCGTGTCGATAGAGGTATATTTTAATTGGGTTTTTTGGTATGTACACGTATTGGTTATATAGGTAATTTCCTTACTCGGTATGTTTCACTTGCAGGTTGCAAGCATTTTTGTGCCAACAGTTGTCGTTTTCTCATTACTCACATTCTTGGGCTGGTAAGTTTTCCACTTCATTATTTTACTTGACAAAACAGAAACTGTGGACTGATATCCTTTTTTGTTTCTTAATTTTAGGTATATTGGTGGAGCTCTCAAATCTTATCCAGAAGATTGGTTGCCTGAAAATGGCAATTACTTTGTTTTTGCCCTCATGTTTTCAATATCAGTAATCGTGATTGCATGCCCATGTGCACTTGGCTTGGCCACCCCAACAGCCGTCATGGTTGCAACAGGGGTTGGAGCCAATAATGGTGTTCTAATTAAAGGAGGAGATGCGTTGGAGAGGGCTCAGATGGTGAAGTATGTGATATTTGATAAGACAGGGACCTTAACACAGGGAAAAGCCACAGTTACAACGGTAAAAGTTTTTACAGAAATGGATCGTGGGAAGTTCCTTACATTATTAGCTTCAGCCGAGGTAATTTCCACTTCCATGTCGTATGGTTCTCATTTATTATCATTCTTGAGGCAACAATGTTATCTCTATACATCCCCAAGTGCATTTCCTGTTCTCTCCCTCAATAGTCCCATTTTTCCTTTTCGGGTTATCCCAAAAGATAGTCCCATTTCTAAAAGGAAAAGATTGTTGAATTTCAAGAAGGTACAAGTACGAACAAAATCATCCTTAGTTTGACTTGTAAAATGAGAATCCTTTTCTAGGATGGGGACAGTATTTATTTTTATTTTTGTTTTTTGACATCAAATAATCAATATATTCTCCTTTGTCTTAGGCTAGCAGTGAACATCCTCTTGCAAAAGCCATAGTGGAACATGCCCGCCATTTCCATTTTTTGAGGACCCGTCAGTAACAAAGGATGTTCAAGACCACAGTGATGAGCAGATATCATCTGGATGGCTGCTTGATGCATCAGAATTCTGTGCACTTCCGGGTAGAGGTGTCCAGTGCTTTATCAACGGGAAGCATGTTTTGGTGAGTTTTTAACCAACTCATCTTTGTTATTTTCATGAGCACCTCAACCTCCCCCCCCCCCAAAAAAAAAAAAAATAATAAAAATATATATATATATACACACACACATGTATATATATTGATCACAAGACTGTACTAAACAGGTCGGTAACAGAAGACTGTTGATGGAGAAAGGGATCACCATTTCATCAGATGTTGAAAATTTTGTGGTCAGTCTCGAAGAAAATGCAAAGACTGGGATAATGGTGGCATATGATTCTCAACTTATTGGTGTGGTGGGAGTAGCAGATCCACTAAAGAGAGAAGCAGCTGTAGTCGTGGAAGGCCTCAAGAAAATGGGTGTCGTACCTATCATGGTTACGGGTGATAACTGGAGAACTGCAAGAGCTGTTGCCAAGGAGGTATGTAATTATCTATCTAGTCCTTCATGCCACATATATTTAGAAGCTTCTACATGGGAAACACAAACTTACAGGCGTTTTGAGTATAACCATATCTTTTACAGTTTACTCCATCTGTCCCTAAATGAGTCTCCATATCTGACTTTGAGAGACATTTCAAAAAAATTGACTCTTAGGGCTTGTTTGGAAACTCCAGTTCCAAGCCTTGAATTTGGAATTTTAAGAAAAGGAATTCCCTGCACTTCATATTGCTCTTCTAGTTCCAAATTTAAAACTTGGAAGTGGGTTGCCAAACAAACCCATAAGCAAGTTTAGTTGCAAGTATAAACAAGTACTCTTGCTATTCACTTTATAGACTTATAGTATCGTAAGTATACAATGGAATATGATACTCTCTCGGTTCGACATTAAGAGTCCATGTTTGAAACTCAAACTTTATAATTTTGTACTTTTACGCCTTAGTATTTCTTATAATTTGTTGTAAAATTATATTAATATTGTATTTTATTTATAATACGTAAGTAAATACTCCCTCCGTCCCATATGAAGATGTTCCCATTTACCGTTTCTGTTTGTTCCAAAAAGATAGTCCCATTTCCAAAATTGTTAGGCTTAACTCATTGAACTTCCAAACTTGCCAACTAAGGGAGAAGAGGAAGAGAGGAAGGATGAGAGTCAACAAAGGAAGAAGATGGTGTAATGGAGTAATTAGTATACCTCATAAAGGATAGTGATGGAAATGAAATAGGTTGATAAAATGTTTGAATATTCAAATGGCACTATCAAAATGGAACGAAGGGAGTATCGTATTTTAAACATGAAAGAAAAAAAATTGAGAAATCAAATAAAAATCTAGCGAATTATTGAAAGTGGATTCATTTGAAACACCCCAAAATGAAATAGTGGATTCTTAACGTGTAACGGATGAAGTGTTTGTTAAAACTGAATATAGTAACATTCTTAAAAGTTTTGACACTCGTTTGGGGTCATTTTTCTTTGAAAATGGACACTTATTAGGAACAGAGGGAATATTATTCTAGCACAGTGCTCAGTATCACTTGCATGAAATTTCTGTATCTGCAATATAAAACCTCAAAAGAAACCACTTCATTTCAGCCTTTACATCTTCATTATTTCACGGAGCTATTTTATGCAATTTCCTGAAGAAAGTAAACAAGTAATTACCTTGCTGTCCAGGTTGGCATTGAAGACATAAGGGCAGAAGTGATGCCAGCCGGAAAAGCTGACGTTGTCCTTTCATTTCAAAAAGACGGCAGCACTGTTGCTATGGTAGGTGACGGTATAAACGACTCACCTGCCTTAGCTGCAGCAGACGTTGGAATGGCAATCGGGGCAGGAACAGATATTGCCATAGAAGCTGCTGATTATGTTCTAATGAGAAATAACTTAGAAGACGTGATCACAGCCATTGATCTCTCAAGAAAGACGTTTTCTCGTATCAGGTTAAATTACATTTTTGCCATGGCCTACAACGTGATTGCAATACCCATTGCTGCCGGAGTTTTCTTCCCTTTGTTAAAAATCAAATTGCCCCCATGGGCAGCTGGTGCTTGCATGGCTCTCTCCTCTGTAAGTGTTGTGTGCTCTTCGTTGCTTCTTAGGAGATATAAAAAGCCCAGACTTCTTACTATATTAGAAATAACTGTTCAGTGACGAGACGGAGAAGTTGGGGGTTAGAAAGGGAAAAGAAGATGTTGAAAAAGAAAAAAAGAATCGGGTATCGGCTTCGTTTAAGAATCTCCAGAATGGATACGATGGTTTTGAGTGATGGCTGGTGCCAAGTTTTGTGTAGTTAATATGTATATGAAGGGGTGAGTTTCTACCACCCACTTCAATTCAATGTAAATGTTACCTGTTGTGCTATCATTTTTATAAAATGTTCATTTTCCTGAAGAGATAGGAATCTGTGCGTCGACTTTCTGAGCTTTTGGTGTGCTCTTTCATCTTTTATGCATTTCAAAATGGAAAATATGTGTAATAACCCATTTTTTTTAATTAATTAATCCTTTTTAATTAATAAACGATTTTATTTATTTAATTATTTTTATTTTTTTTTAATAATTGTTATCACTTGTATTAAATGGATTCAAAGTTGTGGGCTTATAGTATTGGGCTTGAGTTATTATTGGACTAAGATTTTTGTGAGCTTGTTTTATTAGATTTGAACTACCTAATTAGCTTAG
Source organism: Adenophora triphylla var. japonica (assembly GCA_022495995.1). Taxonomy (NCBI): domain Eukaryota; kingdom Viridiplantae; phylum Streptophyta; class Magnoliopsida; order Asterales; family Campanulaceae; genus Adenophora; species Adenophora triphylla. Next base: position 44,901 of record JAFEMH010007306.1, read on the forward strand.
AATTTGGAAAACTTAATAATATAAATACATATTTTTAAATAGGATTACAATATTTTTATTAAACTAGGAATTAGAGAGAATAGAGAGAATTAGAGAGAATAGAGAGAAAGAGGGAGGCGGCACCCAGTATAGAGAGAGCGTGAGAGAGAAACGTGAGTATTGAAGAAGAAGAAAAAAAAGTGGCAGCCAACGATGGAAGAAGAAAAGAAAAGAGGAAGAACAATTGAGAAGAAAAAAAAACAAGGTAAGGATTCTTTCGTTCCATAATTATTATTCTTAAATTTAAAGTCTAGAAAATTCTAGAAATTTTTGAGATTAAATTGGGGTTTTTATTATGAATATTATTGATTAATTAAGAATTAATTTAAGGACATTATATTGATCGGATCATTGATTAATGAAAACCTAATCTAAGTTTATCAAAATTAGGGTTTTCAAGTGATTATGTTGGTGAGTGATATGAGTTTTGATCATCAATATTGCATGTATTTATGAGAGTGAGAAATTAGGGTTCGTACCATAATAAAATTGATTTATTTGAATTGGATCTAAAGTATTATGTTGGAGCGGAGGAGCTAAAGTAATTGTTAAAAATAGTGGTGTGTGTGTGTGAAACAGTATGTGTAATCTGTGTGTGTACGTGTGTATATTTCAAAAGTGGGTTTCCAAAGATTGAATAAATTAAAGATCGAGTGGATGATCCAAACAAGAAATGGTGTAGCTAAAATATAATATAATAAAATTAAGGAGGTGGTTGATAATGATAGGATTCAATTACTAGTATGTGGATTTATTATAAGCTAAAGATGTGTCCTTGTGATTTAATAATATATTTTCAACAAAGAGGTTTCAAGATAATATACCGTGTGAGTGTGTGTAATATTAGGGTTTTGTGTGTGTGTGCTGAAAAGGTGTAATTAGTGTGTGTAAATGTGTTTTTGTTTAAAGTAAAGGGAATAAAAATGTTAGAAACCTAAGGGTAGTTTGGGTAAACCCTATGGGTGTTTTGGTATTTATGTGAAGGGTATTTTGGGAAACTCTAGAAGTGGAAAGCAACTTGAGACGGAGTTAAATAGAATTAACTCATAAGTTAGTGAAGTAAAATAAAGTTAAGTTGGGACGGTGTATTAAGTAGTCAATCCGTACTTAATCGGATATTATTTATTTGTGTAGATACGATCGGAGTTAGCAATTGTTCGAGTGCAAACAATCGAGGTAAGGGATTATACATCTTTAAGTTATTTGATTTTCGTTCCGTTTCATTGTTTAGGCTTCCGCATACTTCTTGGCGATGTACGTTCCTTTGATACGTAAAAGCTGACATTGTGTCAGTATTTGTTTTGACTCCCTTGGTTACCGTTATTTGCTAATCTTTTGTTATTCGTTTGCTATATCGTTCTTTTGGTTTCGTAAATACAGAATTTTGTTGTTAATATGAAAGTTTGTATTCTGTATAAAAAAATGAGTTTTGATATGATATGTTTTTGTTCCATTAATGATCACTAAGTTAGACAACCTGCTTTGGCAGGGTATATTTGATATTTTGGCCTTCGGGCAAACTTAGTTCACCGCTTCAATGTAGTTGTGGTGGAGTGTTCCTGATACACTGTTTAGGACTCTCGCGGAGTCAACCTTTGTGCTCCTTGTGGGCTTTTGTTCCCTTTATGGGATTTTGGTTTGATAAGGTCGGTGGACCACTTATGTGATCATGATGTCATGAATGATTTGATTATCTACAACCGGTATGGGACAGCTTGTAGATGATTAGATCATTCGAGTCAACTTTGTTCAGGCTTATCACCCTTTGAAATTCCTAAAAATCTGTGAGTGGTTTAGTTAGTTAAGGCTGGTATGGGACAGTTTTAAATAAGTAAACCATTCGAGTCAATTTGAATCGATTTCGTCATCATTTGGAACTCCAAAATATTTGTTAACTCAGTTTGTGAAACCATTGAGATTTTGAAAGACATGTGATTTGAGAATTTGTTAAATAATGATTTCGAATTTGTACTTCGTTGTGTCTTCGATTGTTATTTGAAATTTGTATCGTTTGATATTCCTTCAGGTCAACTCCTCCTTAGTAACCGGAGGGGTTGTATATGAACTTACTGGGCATTGTTCGCTCACCCTTTCATCTCTTTTTCTTCCAGATTTCATATAGGAAGAATGTGAAACGGTTCGGGAGCACTTCATAAGGAGTTCAAGGATCGGTTTAGTTTATTTTTATTTTAGACTCTTTAGTAAGTTGTTTCAGTTATTTGAGAGTTTGTTAGACTTTAAAGAATTTTGTTGAGCTAGTGGATTGTACTAGCGCTTGAAAGTGTTACCGTTTTTCAAAGATTTAAGTTATTTCAAATTGTGGTTAGCGTTTGAATTATGGTTTTAGTAGCCGTTGGAGGTTATTTTATTATCAATTAAGTATTATTATTGTTGTGGAAATTCGGGGTCGTTACAGTTGGTATCAGAGCTTTGGCTTTAGATCCTTGGGAGTTTAGAATGGGTAAGGATAAGTTTGATTTTGACTTTAGATCTTTGGGATTTTAGGATGTATGAGGATAAGTTTGATTTGATCCTTTAGATCCTTGGGAGTTAGAATGTATGAGGATAAGTTTGATTTGATCCTTTAGATCCTTGGGAGTTAGAATGTATGAGGATAAGTTTGATTTGAGCCTTTAGATCTTTGGGAGTTTAGGATTTGTGAGAATAAGTTTAATCTAAGTCTTAGGTTTGATCTCAGTATTATTCTTGGAGTATTTAGTGTAGATTGATATGATAAGATTAGTTGATTCATCGGATTATGAAAATTTAGAGGACTAAACTTCTTTTAAGGGGGTAAGAATGTAATAACCCATTTTTTTTAATTAATTAATCCTTTTTAATTAATAAACGATTTTATTTATTTAATTATTTTTATTTTTTTTTAATAATTGTTATCACTTGTATTAAATGGATTCAAAGTTGTGGGCTTATAGTATTGGGCTTGAGTTATTATTGGACTAAGATTTTTGTGAGCTTGTTTTATTGGATTTGAACTACCTAATTAGCTTAGAATTTGGAAAACTTAATAATATAAATACATATTTTTAAATAGGGTTAAAATATTTTTATTAAATTAGGAATTAGAGAGAATTAGAGAGAATAGAGAGAAAGAGGGAGGCGGCACCCAGTATAGAGAGAGAGAGAGAGAGAGCGTGAGAGAGAAACGTGAGTATTGAAGAAGAAGAAAAAAAGTGGCAGCCAACAACGTGGAAGAAGAAAAGAAAAGAGGAAGAACAATTGAGAAGAAAAAAAAAACAAGGTAAGGATTCTTTCGTCCCATAATTATTGTTCTTAAATTTAAAGTCTAGAAAATTTTAGAAATTTTTGAGATTAAATTGGGGTTTTTATTATGAATATTGTTGATTAATTAAGAATTAATTTAAGGACATTATATTGATCGGATCATTGATTAATGAAAACCTAATCTAAGTTTATCAAAATTAGGGTTTTCAAGTGATTATGTTGGTGAGTGATATGAGTTTTGATCATCAATATTGCATGTATTTATGAGAGTGAGAAATTAGGGTTCGTACCATAATAAAATTGATTTATTTGGGTTGGATCTAAAGTATTATGTTGGAGCGGAGGAGCTAAAGTAATTGTTAAAAATAGTGGTGTGTGTGTGTGTGAAACAGTATGTGTAATCTGTGTGTGTACGTGTGTATATTTCAAAAGTGGGTTTCCAAAGATTGAATAAATTAAAGATCGAGTGGATGATCCAAACAAGAAATGGTGTAGCTAAAATATAATATAATAAAATCAAGGAGGTGGTTGATAATGATAGGATTCAATTACTAGTCTTTGATTTATTATAAGCTAAGGATGTGTCCTTGTGATTTAATAATATATTTTCAACAAAGAGGTTTCAAGATAATATACCGTGTGAGTGTGTGTAATATTAGGGTTTTGTGTGTGTGTGCTGAAAAGGTGTAATTAGTGTGTGTAAATGTGTTTTTGTTTAAAGTAAAGGGAATAAAAATGTTAGAAACCTAAGGGTAGTTTGGGTAAACCCTATGGGTGTTTTGGTATTTATGTGAAGGGTATTTTGGGAAACTCTAGAAGTGGAAAGCAACTTGAGACGGAGTTAAATAGAATTAACTCATAAGTTAGTGAAGTAAAATAAAGTTAAGTTGGGACGGTGTATTAAGTAGTCAATCCGTACTTAACGGATATTATTTATTTGTGTAGATACGATCGGAGTTAGCAATTGTTCGAGTGCAAACAATCGAGGTAAGGGATTATACATCTTTAAGTTATTTGATTTTCGTTCCGTTTCATTGTTTAGGCTTCCGCATACTTCTTGGCGATGTACGTTCCTTTGATACGTAAGCCGACATTGTGTCAGTATTTGTTTTGACTCCCTTGGTTACCGTTATTTGCTAATCTTTTGTTATTCGTTTGCTATATCGTTCTTTTGGTTTCGTAAATACAGAATTTTGTTGTTAATATGAAAGTTTGTATTCTGTATAAAAAAATGAGTTTTGATATGATATGTTTTTGTTCCATTAATGATCACTAAGTTAGACAACCTGCTTTGGCAGGGTATATTTGATATTTTGGCCTTCGGGCAAACTTAGTTCACCGCTTCAATGTAGTTGTGGTGGAGTGTTCCGATACACTGTTTAGGACTCGCGGAGTCAACCTTTGTGCTCCTTGTGGGCTTTTGTTCCCTTTATGGGATTTTGGTTTGATAAGGTCAGTGGACCACTTATGTGATCATGATGTCTGTGAATGATTTGATTATCTACAACTGGTATGGGACAGTTGTAGATGATTAGATCATTCGAGTCAACTTTGTTCAGCTTATCAGTCCTTTGAAATTCCTAAAAATCTGTGAGTGGTTTAGTTAGTTAAGGCTGGTATGGGACAGTTTTAAATAAGTAAACCATTCGAGTCAATTTGAATCGATTTCGTCATCATTTGGAACTCCAAAATATTTGTTAACTCAGTTTGTGAAACCATTGAGATTTTGAAAGACATGTGATTTGAGAATTTGTTAAATAATGATTTCGAATTTGTACTTCGTTGTGTCTTCGATTGTTATTTGAAATTTGTATCGTTTGATATTCCTTCAGGTCAACTCCTCCTTAGTAACCGGAGGGGTTGTATATGAACTTACTGGGCATTGTTCGCTCACCCTTTCATCTCTTTTTCTTCCAGATTTCATATAGGAAGAATGTGAAACGGTTCGGGAGCACTTCATAAGGAGTTCAAGGATCGGTTTAGTTTATTTTTATTTTAGACTCTTTAGTAAGTTGTTTCAGTTATTTGAGAGTTTGTTAGACTTTAAAGAATTTTGTTGAGCTAGTGGATTGTACTAGCAGTTGAAAGTGTTACCGTTTTTCAGCATTTAAGTTATTTCAAATTGTGGTTAGCGTTTGAATTATGGTTTTAGTAGCCGTTGGAGGTTATTTTATTATCAATTAAGTATTATTATTGTTGTGGAAATTCGGGGTCGTTACAGTTGGTATCAGAGCTTTGGCTTTAGATCCTTGGGAGTTTAGAATGGGTAAGGATAAGTTTGATTTTGGCTTTAGATCTTTGGGATTTTAGGATGTATGAGGATAAGTTTGATTTGATCCTTTAGATCCTTGGGAGTTAGAATGTATGAGGATAAGTTTGATTTGATCCTTTAGATCCTTGGGAGTTAGAATGTATGAGGATAAGTTTGATTTGAGCCTTTAGATCTTTGGGAGTTTAGGATTTGTGAGAATAAGTTTAATCTAAGTCTTAGGTTTGATCTCAGTATTATTCTTGGAGTATTTAGTGTAGATTGATATGATAAGATTAGTTGATTCATCGGATTATGAAAATTTAGAGGACTAAACTTCTTTTAAGGGGGTAAGAATGTAATAACTCATTTTTTTTAATTAATTAATCCTTTTTAATTAATAAACGATTTTATTTATTTAATTATTTTTTTTTTTTTAATAATTGTTATCACTTGTATTAAATGGATTCAAAGTTGTGGGCTTATAGTATTGGGCTTGAGTTATTATTGGACTAAGATTTTTGTGAGCTTGTTTTATTGGATTTGAACTACCTAATTAGCTTAGAATTTGGAAAACTTAATAATATAAATACATATTTTTAAATAGGATTACAATATTTTTATTAAACTAGGAATTAGAGAGAATAGAGAGAATTAGAGAGAATAGAGAGAAAGAGGGAGGCGGCACCCAGTATAGAGAGAGCGTGAGAGAGAAACGTGAGTATTGAAGAAGAAGAAAAAAAAGTGGCAGCCAACGATGGAAGAAGAAAAGAAAAGAGGAAGAACAATTGAGAAGAAAAAAAAACAAGGTAAGGATTCTTTCGTCCCATAATTATTATTCTTAAATTTAAAGTCTAGAAAATTCTAGAAATTTTTGAGATTAAATTGGGGTTTTTATTATGAATATTATTGATTAATTAAGAATTAATTTAAGGACATTATATTGATCGGATCATTGATTAATGAAACCTAATCTAAGTTTATCAAAATTAGGGTTTTCAAGTGATTATGTTGGTGAGTGATATGAGTTTTGATCATCAATATTGCATGTATTTATGAGAGTGAGAAATTAGGGTTCGTACCATAATAAAATTGATTTATTTGGGTTGGATCTAAAGTATTATGTTGGAGCGGAGGAGCTAAAGTAATTGTTAAAAATAGTGGTGTGTGTGTGTGAAACAGTATGTGTAATCTGTGTGTGTACGTGTGTATATTTCAAAAGTGGGTTTCCAAAGATTGAATAAATTAAAGATCGAGTGGATGATCCAAACAAGAAATGGTGTAGCTAAAATATAATATAATAAAATTAAGGAGGTGGTTGATAATGATAGGATTCAATTACTAGTCTGTGGATTTATTATAAGCTAAAGATGTGTCCTTGTGATTTAATAATATATTTTCAACAAAGAGGTTTCAAGATAATATACCGTGTGAGTGTGTGTAATATTAGGGTTTTGTGTGTGTGTGCTGAAAAGGTGTAATTAGTGTGTGTAAATGTGTTTTTGTTTAAAGTAAAGGGAATAAAAATGTTAGAAACCTAAGGGTAGTTTGGGTAAACCCTATGGGTGTTTTGGTATTTATGTGAAGGGTATTTTGGGAAACTCTAGAAGTGGAAAGCAACTTGAGACGGAGTTAAATAGAATTAACTCATAAGTTAGTGAAGTAAAATAAAGTTAAGTTGGGACGGTGTATTAAGTAGTCAATCCGTACTTAACGGATATTATTTATTTGTGTAGATACGATCGGAGTTAGCAATTGTTCGAGTGCAAACAATCGAGGTAAGGGATTATACATCTTTAAGTTATTTGATTTTCGTTCCGTTTCATTGTTTAGGCTTCCGCATACTTCTTGGCGATGTACGTTCCTTTGATACGTAAAAGCTGACATTGTGTCAGTATTTGTTTTGACTCCCTTGGTTACCGTTATTTGCTAATCTTTTGTTATTCGTTTGCTATATCGTTCTTTTGGTTTCGTAAATACAGAATTTTGTTGTTAATATGAAAGTTTGTATTCTGTATAAAAAAATGAGTTTTGATATGATATGTTTTTGTTCCATTAATGATCACTAAGTTAGACAACCTGCTTTGGCAGGGTATATTTGATATTTTGGCCTTCGGGCAAACTTAGTTCACCGCTTCAATGTAGTTGTGGTGGAGTGTTCCGGATACACTGTTTAGGACTCTGCGGAGTCAACCTTTGTGCTCCTTGTGGGCTTTTGTTCCCTTTATGGGATTTTGGTTTGATAAGGTCAGTGGACCACTTATGTGATCATGATGTCTGTGAATGATTTGATTATCTACAACTGGTATGGGACAGTTGTAGATGATTAGATCATTCGAGTCAACTTTGTTCAGCTTATCAGTCCTTTGAAATTCCTAAAAATCTGTGAGTGGTTTAGTTAGTTAAGGCTGGTATGGGACAGTTTTAAATAAGTAAACCATTCGAGTCAATTTGAATCGATTTCGTCATCATTTGGAACTCCAAAATATTTGTTAACTCAGTTTGTGAAACCATTGAGATTTTGAAAGACATGTGATTTGAGAATTTGTTAAATAATGATTTCGAATTTGTACTTCGTTGTGTCTTCGATTGTTATTTGAAATTTGTATCGTTTGATATTCCTTCAGGTCAACTCCTCCTTAGTAACCGGAGGGGTTGTATATGAACTTACTGGGCATTGTTCGCTCACCCTTTCATCTCTTTTTCTTCCAGATTTCATATAGGAAGAATGTGAAACGGTTCGGGAGCACTTCATAAGGAGTTCAAGGATCGGTTTAGTTTATTTTTATTTTAGACTCTTTAGTAAGTTGTTTCAGTTATTTGAGAGTTTGTTAGACTTTAAAGAATTTTGTTGAGCTAGTGGATTGTACTAGCAGTTGAAAGTGTTACCGTTTTTCAGCATTTAAGTTATTTCAAATTGTGGTTAGCGTTTGAATTATGGTTTTAGTAGCCGTTAGAGGTTATTTTATTATCAATTAAGTATTATTATTGTTGTGGAAATTCGGGGTCGTTACAGTTGGTATCAGAGCTTTGGCTTTAGATCCTTGGGAGTTTAGAATGGGTAAGGATAAGTTTGATTTTGGCTTTAGATCTTTGGGATTTTAGGATGTATGAGGATAAGTTTGATTTGATCCTTTAGATCATTGGGAGTTAGAATGTATGAGGATAAGTTTGATTTGATCCTTTAGATCCTTGGGAGTTAGAATGTATGAGGATAAGTTTGATTTGATCCTTTAGATCCTTGGGAGTTAGAATGTATGAGGATAAGTTTGATTTGAGCCTTTAGATCTTTGGGAGTTTAGGATTTGTGAGAATAAGTTTAATCTAAGTCTTAGGTTTGATCTCAGTATTATTCTTGGAGTATTTAGTGTAGATTGATATGATAAGATTAGTTGATTCATCGGATTATGAAAGTTTAGAGGACTAAACTTCTTTTAAGGGGGTAAGAATGTAATAACCCATTTTTTTTAATTAATTAATCCTTTTTAATTAATAAACGATTTTATTTATTTAATTATTTTTATTTTTTTTTAATAATTGTTATCACTTGTATTAAATGGATTCAAAGTTGTGGGCTTATAGTATTGGGCTTGAGTTATTATTGGACTAAGATTTTTGTGAGCTTGTTTTATTGGATTTGAACTACCTAATTAGCTTAGAATTTGAAAAACTTAATAATATAAATACATATTTTTAAATAGGATTACAATATTTTTATTAAACTAGGAATTAGAGAGAATAGAGAGAATTAGAGATAATAGAGAGAAAGAGGGAGGCGGCACCCAGTATAGAGAGAGCGTGAGAGAGAAACGTGAGTATTGAAGAAGAAGAAAAAAAAGTGGCAGCCAACGATGGAAGAAGAAAAGAAAAGAGGAAGAACAATTGAGAAGAAAAAAAAACAAGGTAAGGATTCTTTCGTCCCATAATTATTATTCTTAAATTTAAAGTCTAGAAAATTCTAGAAATTTTTGAGATTAAATTGGGATTTTTATTATGAATATTATTGATTAATTAAGAATTAATTTAAGGACATTATATTGATCGGATCATTGATTAATGAAAACCTAATCTAAGTTTATCAAAATTAGGGTTTTCAAGTGATTATGTTGGTGAGTGATATGAGTTTTGATCATCAATATTGCATGTATTTATGAGAGTGAGAAATTAGGGTTCGTACCATAATAAAATTGATTTATTTGGGTTGGATCTAAAGTATTATGTTGGAGCGGAGGAGCTAAAGTAATTGTTAAAAATAGTGGTGTGTGTGTGTGTGAAACAGTATGTGTAATCTGTGTGTGTACGTGTGTATATTTCAAAAGTGGGTTTCCAAAGATTGAATAAATTAAAGATCGAGTGGATGATCCAAACAAGAAATGGTGTAGCTAAAATATAATATAATAAAATTAAGGAGGTGGTTGATAATGATAGGATTCAATTACTAGTCTGTGGATTTATTATAAGCTAAAGATGTGTCCTTGTGATTTAATAATATATTTTCAACAAAGAGGTTTCAAGATAATATACCGTGTGAGTGTGTGTAATATTAGGGTTTTGTGTGTGTGTGTTGAAAAGGTGTAATTAGTGTGTGTAAATGTGTTTTTGATTAAAGTAAAGGGAATAAAAATGTTAGAAACCTAAGGGTAGTTTGGGTAAACCCTATGGGTGTTTTGGTATTTATGTGAAGGGTATTTTGGGAAACTCTAGAAGTGGAAAGCAACTTGAGACGGAGTTAAATAGAATTAACTCATAAGTTAGTGAAGTAAAATAAAGTTAAGTTGGGATGGTGTATTAAGTAGTCAATCTGTACTTAACGGATATTATTTATTTGTGTAGATCCGATCGGAGTTAGCAATTGTTCGAGTACAAACAATCGAGGTAAGGGATTATACATCTTTAAGTTATTTGATTTTCGTTCCGTTTCATTGTTTAGGCTTCCGCATACTTCTTGGCGATGTACGTTCCTTTGATACGTAAAAGCTGACATTGTGTCAGTATTTGTTTTGACTCCCTTGGTTACCGTTATTTGCTAATCTTTTGTTATTCGTTTGCTATATCGTTCTTTTGGTTTCGTAAATACAGAATTTTGTTGTTAATATGAAAGTTTGAATTCTGTATAAAAAATGAGTTTTGATATGATATGTTTTTGTTCCATTAATGATCACTAAGTTAGACAACCCGCTTTGGCGGGGTATATTTGATATTTTGGCCTTCTGGGCAAACTTAGTTCACCGCTTCAATGTAGTTGTGGTGGAGTGTTCGGATACACTGTTTAGGACTCTGCGGAGTCAACCTTTGTGCTCCTTGTGGGCTTTTGTTCCCTTTATGGGATTTTGGTTTGATAAGGTCGATGGACCACTTATGTGATCATGATGTACTGTGAATGATTTGATTATCTACAACTTGGTATGGGACAGCTTGTAAATGATTAGATCATTCGAGTCAACTTTGTTCGGCTTATCAGTCCTTTGAAATTTCTAAAAATCTGTGAGTGGTTTAGTTAGTTAAGGCCGGTATGGGACAGCTTAAATAAGTAAACCATTCGAGTCAATTTGAATCGATTTCGTCATCATTTGGAACTCCAAAATATTTGTTAACTCAGTTTGTGAAACCATTGAGATTTTGAAAGACATGTGATTTGAGAATTTGTTAAATAATGATTTCGAATTTGTACTTCGTTGTGTCTTCGATTGTTATTTGAAATTTGTATCGTTTGATATTCCTTCAGGTCAACTCCTCCTTAGTAACCGGAGGGGTTGTATATGAACTTACTGGGCATTGTTCGCTCACCCTTTCATCTCTTTTTCTTCCAGATTTCATATAGGAAGAATGTGAAACGGTTCGGGAGCACTTCATAAGGAGTTCAAGGATCGGTTTAGTTTATTTTTATTTTAGACTCTTTAGTAAGTTGTTTCAGTTATTTGAGAGTTTGTTAGACTTTAAAGAATTTTGTTGAGCTAGTGGATTGTACTAGCAGTTGAAAGTGTTACCGTTTTTCAGCATTTAAGTTATTTCAAATTGTGGTTAGCGTTTGAATTATGGTTTTAGTAGCCGTTGGAGGTTATTTTATTATCAATTAAGTATTATTATTGTTGTGGAAATTCGGGGTCGTTACAATATGTTTTGGTCACCATAAGTTTCACCGAAATCTTAGTCAAAAATTGAGGGTAAAATCACCATTTGTCTACTACTCAGACACGCTCGGGTCATGAACTGAACCGGCAGTTCACGGCTCACCAAACCGTGAATGAACCGTATAATTATGGTTCCGGTTCATGGTTCATTTAGTACATTTCGAACAACTTTTTTTGAGCAATTTTTTACTTTTTTTAATTCTTATTTTTTATTTTGGTCATGAGCAAATATTATATTGAGTGTGATCACGCTGAAAAGAAAGTCTTCTGCCCTATGAAGAGTGGGTATGAAAACATGTTTTCCATAATGCTATAAAAAAAAGGCGTTTTTCCATACTACCAAATTTTTTTAGGGTATGTTTGACAATCTCAATTTCAAGACTTGAATTTGAAATTGGAAGAACAAAATGAATTTCATGAAATTAATTTAACCCTTTCAATTTCAATTCAATTGATTGGAATTGAGTTGTCAAACATACCCTTAAAAAATTCGATGAAAAAGATGAACTTTAACCTTCTAATTTAAAGTCACAACTACCACAGTTAACATGTGCAGATCACATTCCTTCTCATATAAATTTATATTCTCTGTGTCTCCTTATTATAGTCTTACTGAACTATTCAAACATTTTAATAATTTAATGAAGTACTCCCTCCGTCCTAAAATGTTTGTCCTATTTAACTTTTTTATTGAGCTTTGACTGCAAATATATGACAATTTAATTATGTTCATGAAATTCTAAAAATTTCTATTAATTCACCAGTAATAATATTATCAACAACAACTTTTAGAATTTCATAAACATGATTAATCTCTCATAAATTTGTGGTCAAATTTCAACAAAAAAATCAAATTGGACAAACATTTTGAAACGGAGGGAGTATCATTTTCATTACTAACATTAATAATATTTACTAATTACTGCATTACTTCTTTTTCTTCATTGGTTGATTCTCTTCCTCTCCTATCATTCTCTTTTTTCTTGATTGAAAATTTTGAAATTTCAATGATTTTAACCTAATAATTTTGAAAATAAGACTATAATTTTTTAACAAACAACAATGGCAAATGATCATATTTATAGGATGTCAGATAAATTAATTGAAAACTAATAAATTTAAGTAACTTTAGTAAAAACATGTTTTTTACCGGAAGAAAAACGAGTTTTTTTTTTAAAAAAAAATCTGTATCCCTCTTACATGCTATTGTTAATGTTACAAAGTGTCATCCATTTAGAATTTTTTAGCCATTTTAACAAATGTACTTTAAGCTTTGTGGGAGAAATGAGTGTTTAACTAAAATACAATAGTTAAAACTGTTAAAACAACGTGAATAGCTAAATCTGAAGCTTAAGAAAAGCCCGAGGATTTAAAATGTCCATTGGCCAACCTATTGACATTATGTGTTTTGAAAGTAAATTAACCATGGTTAGGGCTGTGAACGAGCAGCGCAGAGTCGAGCTTTGGAGTTCTGATCTCGAGCTCGTTTATAAATTATTGAACTACTCAAGTTCGAGTTTGAGCCCTATTTGATCGTTCGAACTCGAATTGAATTGAGTTTTGAGATGTTTACGAGCAGCTCACTTCAATATCGAAATGGAGTTTTAATGAGGCGAGCTTAAGATTAGATTTGTTTTCCTCAAAAATCTGACTTAAAATTTAAGGGCCTATCGACATTCTTAACCACTGTACTTTTTGTTGGTCCCAAAGGAGGCAACAAGGGTGAAAAACAGTTAAAGGGGGGTGCATAGCTGTTACAAATTTTTTGACCCTTTTTGAAAACTAAACATCTTACTTACAAAACCGCTCTTACAGTGTATCAAAACCGCAAGTGAGATTTGTAAAATGCACAGCGAAATTTCATAAGTGAATGAGTGCGGTTTATTAGTGCGGTTTACAAAACAGTAAAATGAGGTTTGACAATGATTAACTATAAACACAATTCACAAATATGGATAACCTATAAAGATCAAACAGATAACACAAATTAGTTTTGAATGATGAACAGTAAATAGAAATGCAGAAATTAAAGAACACAATATTTGGAGTGGTTCAATCGTAAATGATCTACATCCACTACCTAGATGGTTAGTCTTGGATTTTCTAAATACTAGATTTTATATTAGATGATGAGAGAGATTACAATATTACAAAAATCAAACTCAAATCTAAAATCTAAATAATGAAGCAAATCCTAGACTATAACTGGTGTATCTCAAATGATTTAATCTATATGATTAAATCAAGTGAGGTGTGTGTGTGTTTAACAAGATTCAAGACTCTTTAAATCTGTATGATATAGAGCACAGTAAATCTTTGTGTTACAAGGCTTGAATTTCTGGGCTGGAGATTTGTTCTTGAAGAAATGAAGGTTGAAGATGAAGATTCAAAGGATTATTAATTTCTGGGAAATATTTTCAAATCATCAAAGGACTCTTAAAATCAATATTCTCAAGCAAACTTCAAATGATGAAGAATGGGGGTATTTATACCCAAACATCAAAAAGTAGCCGTTTTGTACAACTGTAGCAGGTACAGTGTTGGCGCGGTCTGAATAGTCCACGTGTCCACTTTTGTCCTTTTATTCAGAAGTTGTTGATAAGATTGTACGGACCTCAGCTGACATTCTGGGATGAAGGACACCTGTCACATTTTCAAAATTCTTCTAGATTTCGAATGACCGTTAGTCACGTGATGTAACCTGTTGTTGACTCAACGTTGCCGACGTGGATTCATCAGTCAAAAGTGGTCAAACTCTTCAAGTCTTCAATCATTGAATGAGGTTAGTGAGATGCGGTCTAAGAGACGCGGTCTCACAGATGAGGTTTTACATGCGGTTTGCATAGTACGGTTTCAAGATGAGATTTGCACAAGCGGTTTGTTATGTGCGGTTTCATAATTGTTGTCTACACTAGAACTGTGATTTAGCATGACTTCAAAACCTCTTGACTTGAAACCTCATGTCCAATGTATTTGCTAGTCTTCAAGCCTAAATAAACATATTCTATAAATTGGACTTGCACTAAAAAATTGAAGTCTAAGCTTCATTACATATGGGCCTAAAGTCCAGAAAATAGATATGGGGTTATGGTATCAATCAAATTAAAGCTAAGACAAGGAGGGTTAAAGTATGCATACCCAACAATCTCTCCCTATTTGATTGATGCCATTACCTACTATAGCAAAGGCAAACATTGTACTTGGAAAAAACATGTCCATAAGAATTAACATGGTAAGTCATGTCCCAAGTTAATGCACACACTAGCTTAAGTTATAGATTTCTATACTATTGAAAGATGTAAACTTACAAGTTGAAAGTAAAGAAATGTATTCAGTGCATACATGAAAAATATGAGTTTAAGTTTAAGTATGCGGTTTAAACTGAGCGTTTAAACATCAAACACAAAATATGAGTTTTTAAGTTAAAAGGTATTTGTGCATGAGGTTTGAGTTATGCATTCATTGTTCTACAAACAGGCGGTTTGAATGAACAAAGTTTTGGAATCAACAATGATGCATTTTTTATTACTACCTTTAAAGGTTTGAGATTTACAGTTACAAATAGGAATGAAAAACAAACAGTAAAACAAAGCTAAATAAAAAAGTTACAAAGAAATGCAGTTTACTGGGGAGGATGGTTTGGATAAACCTACTGAGCATCTAAGTCCATGATGTTTTGAGCAGGCGGTCCATTCACGACTTGATCTGCTACTTGCGGTCCAGCGTAGTTGAAGGCTGAGTTTTCTGCTCTCAAGATTCTTCTAAGCCTTCTAACTTCATCTGCAGTTCTTCCTTGAGCAGCTTATACATCTCTCATAGCATTGACCGCGGTTATAAGTCTAGCATTATTGGCACCAACCGCTCTACAGTTGCCTTCAGTCTGCTCTTTGAGTTCATCTATTTTAGAGGCATTCTCATCCAAGTTCTTATTGACTTCATCTAAGATTTCATTGAGCTGCATATGGATGGAGGAGCTTAAGGTGTTGTGGAAGGTATGAATTGATTCCTAGATTGCGATTGCATTAGAGGCCTGAGATGATTGCAAGTTTGGCTCTAGCTCATCAAAGCTCCCCCTCAAGCTATTATCCAACTCTTGAAATTTGTAACTGATCTTGTCATTCAAGCTCTCCTTGAGGTCATCTATGTTGAGTTTTGGGGTTACAAACGCAGCGGAAGACTTAGAAATAACAAGCAAAACCCTAGCCCTATGATCCGTCTAACATGAAGAGATTAAAATATATGAAATAGATTTACATACCTTGTAGCGATTTAGTTTGCACAAAACCGGATCTTCAAAGCGAATCTCAAAATGAATCTCAAAACCGTTGATGAAGGTTTTGATCTTCTCCTTGTTCTAAATTGGTGATGAATCAACAATTGAAGTTCTCAACCTGATTCATTCGTCCCTTTGAAGGGGAATAGTTGGGCCAATTGGGGACGAGTCGTCCCCTCAGGGCACGAGTCGTCCTATAGGGTACGAGTCGTCCCTTGAGGCCAGAATTTACCCCTTTAGCCATTTTTATTCCGTTCTTTTGTGTGTGACTCTTTAGGAATTATATTTTATGTTGGTAGTGAGTTGAAACATCAACCTCACAAGACATAAGTGACTTCTAACAAATCATTATGTCCACCCAATTAAATATAACATCAAAGCTTGATTCCTTGATAGATCAATGTCACAATCCCTTTGTCCACGATGTCTAATTGAACATGAGTCATGGTCTACGTCAACTCATATTGTTCAATGCTTTCTCGATTACGAATATGTTGATAATCCAAGTGCATTTGATCTCTATCAAATCTCTTGAGTATGGCCATACATTTCATCAACACTATTCATCGAGGGGCCCAAGCAAACATCTCTCTCAAACAGAGAGGGACAAATCCCTTCTTGACTTATCATTCTTCCCTACAAGAATCCAATTGTGCTAACATAGCCCTTATTTCTATTCGATTAAAGATAGTGTTAGACTATATTAAATACAATGTTCATCATGTGGAAGACGATGATAATCTCAGGTACGAAGGATTCCAATGACACGACTATCATGAGATTTAATCATGACAACAGACCATGTCATAAATCTCATAAGTAGGTCAAGTCCAGTACTTGTTCTCTAGCAAGTACCCATAAGTGTAATGTGCATCTCCATCCATATAATCATCTCCATGATTATCCATTACCAGCTTATACTAGTTGTTCACAACAACTAGGGACACAGTTTAATATAATAAACATGTAAACATATAATGAACCAGATAAACTTTCTATATAATAAATGGTAAATACAATTACATAACGCTATTGATTATCAGCCACAATAATCATCAGCCTAGGGCATAACACCAATAATCTATTATGTCCCTCACTTCTTCAGTAAGACTAGTCAACCTTAAGGTTAGACTGTCACTAACCACATCTACCTTCATCTTTAGCTCTTCCCTTAGGACCTCAGCATCATTCTGTAAGTTGGCTTGCATGGAGTCCAACACTGATCTCAAATCTGAACCTTGATGCGGTCTGGAATTCCTTATAGCTTCAAGAATTCAGTTTTAAGTTTGCCAAGGTCTGTGTCCAGAGTTTCACGAAATAATTCAGACACCTGATGAAGTATATCTCTGAGTTGTTCTTTAGAAACCACATCTCCCAAAGCCTGAAGAACTCCATCAGCTAATTCTTGTTTGAATACACTGAAGCAGGCTTCAGCTGCGGTCTTGATAATGTTTGCGGTCTCACTCTCCCCTTAATGGCATCAACAAATGAGGCTTTAATAGTGGCCAATTCAAGGTTTTGAGCATGGACTTGTTCTTGAATAGAGCGGTTTGATGCAACAAGCTTGATCATGTGGCCCTGATTTGTATGCAGTTGACCTTGGATCACATGAAGAGCTGAGAGGATTTGAGAGTAATCAGTTGGAGGGGTTGAAGTGGAAGGAATATTTGAGAAGATGGGAGGAGGTTGAGTGAAGGAGGTTGGAGGTGCGGTTGAGGGAATAGGTGAGGGTTGGGTTATTGGAGCAGTTTGGATAGGGGGTGCAGTTTGGTTGAATGGAGAGGAAAGGTTTTGGAATATATGGGTAATTGGGATGAATTGAGATTGAGGTTGGGTATGAAGTGTTGGGATGGGAAGTGTTTGGGTTGGAGCGGTGTGGGTAGGAACATTTTGGGTACGGTTTGGAAGGGCAAGATTAGTGGTGCGATTTGGGTTTAAGGAGAAATAGAGGAAGTTGGGGGAACTGCGGTTTGAGGTGGGGGTGAGGAATGAACTGCAGTTTTGGAAGGAGAGTATCCCGAGGAAGAATTTGAGGGAGTGGCATTATGTACTGAAATTGGGGGTGAAGGTTGAGGTTGGGGTGGAGGAGAAGGTGGAGGTGTTTGAGGTGATGGTTGTCTAAGGTTGGATGGAGGAGGACTTAAGTGAATTTGATTGTTTGGAGGAGGCCTAGCAAAAAATACTGAGTCCTCTGTCCAACCCTTCATCATGGATCTAATGGGATTGGAATTTATGGGATGAGGTTTTTTTTTTGGGGGGGCTGGCTCATCATCACTAGGACCTCTCCTAGTAGAAGTGTGTTAGTGTAAATTGTAGATGATATCGTAGATGATTTCCCAGATTCCAGATGACACCGCATATGATTTCCTGTGGTGGAATTTACATAGTTGTACATTTCTTATTTATTAATTAATGGACTAATGTGCTAATATAATCTGTATAGTCTATTTTGTATGTCCATATTTCAGGTTGCAATATGATCAAAGAAAGAGCTAGAAACGTGGGGAATTTGGAAGAAAAAGGTTTATGCATAAATGACATTTTATGCATAAAATATTTACAAGAATTACTTTGGCAACAATAATGAAAACCGTGTGGAGACTTGGTCAAGGAGTTGTTGCTGATTTAATAAAGAGTACAAGACTGATAAATATTGGGAGTACAAAGCGTTGAAGCTTGGACTTGGTGATCAATCAACACGGTTGCTATTTTGAAGGAAAGTGGGTGCTTGAATTAAGGAACACTCCAACCACTTCCCCACTCTCCCTCAACGACCAAGGCAGCCCCAAGGCTGTTTATTTGAGTAGCCTTCAAGTAAATTGAAGACTATAAATATGCTTGGAAGGTTTCATTTGAAGATATACCAAGATACGCCATTCCATACACACCTTCGAAGCATTAGAGATAGAGTTCTTTGTTTAGTTTCTTTCATCCTTCCTCCCTTGTAATTTCGCACTTGATTACATTAGTATCAAGTTGTGTGAAGGCTAGGATAGGATTTCGTTCTTTATCTCTTGTTCCATAGAGCTCATAGTGTTATAGCCATAAGGAACATTTCGGCTTTTGTAATTATTTTATAAAGAGATTATAAAGTCTTGCCTAAGAGGCACTCTCAAGTTATATTATTTATATAACTTGAGAAAAATAATTTTGGTGTTATTATTCCGCTGCAATCCCTTTTACAAAATTATTTTATTTTTGAAGTGTGTGTGTGCTATCCCAAGTACTATCGTTGGTGCTGTTATCACTTTGGATATCACTTGTGATTCTGGCCGTGACAATTTCAAAGTGGAAATTGCAGGTCCAGCTGAGGGTAGGGGGACCAGGCTTGGAAGGCACGTGGAAGGGGGGTTTGGTAGTCAAGATGATGGTCAGGGCGGTTTAGATCAGAATCAGAAGAGGAGCATGAGGAGGACTTTTTATTGAAATAAGAGTCTGTCTCCCCAGCCATAGGATTGATCAGATGGCCAAATTCATCAAACTTACCAAAGTTTTCAGCCAACCGCTTGGCAATGTAATTAAATTTACTAACTCCTCTTTTTAAATTGTCTATGGTTTTTCTTGGTAGAGGTTTTTCTGCCTGCCATCTTAAATCTTTTCTTGGAAGGAGTGGTTTGGGTAGTTTGCGGTTTTGGGGAGGACTGCGGTTGTGGAGAAAGTTGAGGTTCTGTAGAAGATTGTGATTGTGGATAAGATTGAGGTTGGGGAGAAGGTTGCGGTTTAGGAGATGGTGGGATTGGGGAGGAGAATGTGGTTCAGGGGAGGCAGTTTGCTTTCCCTTAGCTGCTCTTGTTTCTACAGCTCTCCTTTCCAGCCTCTCAAGCTCTCCCCTATGGAATTTGAGTAAGTCTTCATCAATAGATAATTTTTCTAAGGCAATCTTTGCAGCATTTGCCAAAGAAGGAATTTCAACCTCTTCCTCTGCACCCTCATTCTCAACTTCAACTTCTTTAGATAGATTTTTAAGGTCTTCCTCAATATCCTCCATAGGCTCATCTATCAAAACTTTCTTTCATAACCTTTTGGCCTTGCTTGGCCCTCCAAAGGATGCCACCTGCGGTTTAGATGCAGGTGCAGTTCTGGGCCTCTTCTGAGGCGGTTCAGCGTTCCCTTTTCCCTTCCTAGCATTTCTAACCACTTTGCCTATAGCTGCATCTGCAGTGTCTGGGTTCATGGAAATATATGGTTCCTTGGATGGAAGGGAATCCTTATCCCAAATCTCCTTGTAGGTGTCATCCCCATTTTTGTACCTGAATGCATGACATACATTCAGGCCAAAGGATTCTTCACCATTGGACCAATCTACCATCAATTCAGGGTTGAGCTGCCTATGATCTTCCAAATGCTCATAATTTGCACAGATGGCATTGAGGAGCCTCCATAAGGGTATCCACCTTTGATCAACACCTGTTTCCTTGGACATATAGGTGTCTATATGGGCAGATAGTTCTCTCATCAGGATTTTGGGCCAATGCAGAGGGATTCCATTGTAGATGGATGAGCGGTACATCCACTGCTGGTTGGTGAAGTTGTTGTGGTTCCCATTCTTGCCACAGATGGATTTGCCGGTGAGGAAGCAAAGATGGGACATTAGCTCTCCAAAGTTCTTTCTTGGGACTGCCTTATACTTTCCAGTCAAAGGAGGGATTCCAGCAGTAGTAGACGCGGTTGAATCTTGCACTTCTTGTGATACCCTCTCCTCAGCCTTGGGGACACGGAATTCAAATGTATCCCTTATGTCTGTGTAATTAATGGTAATGTCTAGACCATGAACATTTGCGGTTAGGCATGGAATAGTATTTCCATTTCCAATATCTCTCAATCCAGAAACCGCGTTGGCATAGAACTGGTCAACATATGAGGGAATTGTATAGTTTTGCTTCTTGTTGAATAGGGGTAGGACTCCAGAAGCCTTCATTTTTTTGATCATCTCCCTTCCTAAAGCATCTTTCTTCAGCTCATCTTCTCTTATCTCCCAGCCAGGTAGAAAGAAATGAGGATCCTACAAAATGAAAGTTACTGAGTTAGATCCATTTTAAGAAGTCACAGTTCACATGCGGTTTAAGCACAATTGCGGTTTGGCACAAGTGCGGTTGAGAAAATGAAAATTTCTCAACTCCTAAGTGAACTTATGAATTTTATATAGTAAAACACAGGAGTAAGAAATAGCATCCGGTTTAGATTAAAAAGAATTTGCGGTTTCAAACATGCGGTTTAACCTATGCGGTTTTATTCTAAGGAAGCATGCAGTTTTAAGCAAGAAAATGAGAAGTTTTGAGAGATGAGGTTCTAAGGCATATTCAATGCAAAATTTTCAAAAATTTTCTAAGTATGGAAAACATAATTTTGAAATCATGAAAGGCAGCATATAAGGCATTTTCTGAAAAACAACATGAACAGTTCATGAACATACGAAGAACACGAAGAACATGAAGAACAGAGATATGAAAAAATTCACCAAATCCAACAAATAGCATATCAAAATGATCCTAACAAGTTGTAGAACAACAATATAACAACAAAAACACAAGTTTTGTTCAGAATCATCAAGAAACTATGAAGAACATGAAATGGGTTTCAAAAACCCCAAAACTGTAAATTCCAAAATCAACACCATAAAAGTGTATAGATGAATAAATAAATTCTAAAATTAGAATCAATACATCATTATGAACAAAACCCAACAAGAATCAGTTCAAATGAGTAAGAAATGAAGATTTAATCAAACAAAGTTCATATGAGCATACGAAGAGTTTATTACTGTTCATCAATGGTTGTTTGCAGAAATATAAAGATTTGAGGGTTTAGAAAACATACCATGTCGTTGAAAGAATTATTAGGACCTCTAGGAACTCTAGGAAATGCCGTTTCTGAAGTTCATTTTGGTGCCATGGAAGTTTTCAAATTTTCAAGTGAGAGAATGTATAGAGAGAGAAAGTTCAAATGAGACAAGAAAAGTACTGTGACTGACAGAGGGTTGGCACCAGAAAGAAAACAGTTGCATGAAGTTGGTATTTATAGGTGTTCCTATTCCTAGGGTGGCGTGGAAAAAAAATGATGATGGTTCCACTATCCTACTAAGTGAACCACCATTGCAGTTTCACCGTTTCACCTTCTTCACGTAGCCCTATGACGGCTGATGTGAAGGGTTTAAAAAAATATTCCTTTTGTATTAAATGCATTTAAATTTTGAAATAATGTGGGAAAATAATTTCAAAAGTATCCGTATGCAATTAATTTGTCTCAAAAGAGACAATGACCAAATAATAAATATAGAAACCTTACATGGGTCCACGTGGCATACAATTTGATATTAACAAAAATAATAATATTTTTTAAGTAAATAAAGAAATATCAAATCGCCTTGCTGAAGCTTCTTCAAAACTAAGAAATGCAAAACGTTGAAATTTTTCCAAGTGTTGAAACGCTGTTTAGAATATGCGGTCTTGATGCATGCGGTTTGAGAACATTCGGTTGACTGTATGCGGTTTTGTTCACGCGGTTTCAACAAGGGTGAGGTTTTGAAACCTCAACAGGATTTTGACATAAACAACATACTTAACACACTAGTTAGTAATAAAAAGCTTATGGACTTATTTAAGTTTAAGCATACCCATTTCTCCTCTAAGGAACGTAAACCTTTTGGAGTCAAGAATGAATGTTCCCCTTTTTCACATGGTCTTTAAGAAAATGATACTTGATGTCTATGTGTTTGGTTTTTGAGTGCATGATAGGGTTGTTGAAGAGTGAAATTGTTGAGGTATTCTCACACATGATTGGGCAATTTCCTTCATTGATTCCATAGTCCACCAACTGTTGCTTCATCCAGAGTATTTGACAATACCAACTTCCAGCAGCAATGTTTTCAGCCTCTGTAGTTGAAACTGAAACTAAGGCTTGCTTTTTGCTGGCCCAAGCAACTAGTCTATTTCCAAGGAAGTGACAAGTTTCACTAGTGCTTTTCCTGTCTATGGTACAAGCTGCATAATCTGCATCTGAATAACATACAAGTCAAAATTTGAATCTTTGGAATACCAAAGTCCAAGATTAGTAGTTCCAGAGAGATAGCGGATTATATGCTTGACTGCACTTAAATGTGCTTCTCTAGGATCAACTTGATAATGAGCACAAACACTAAACATAATATCTGGTCTACTAGCAGTTAAGTAAAGTAATGAGCCAATCATACCTCGATATAAGGTTTGATCAACTTTTTTACCTTTTAGGTCTTTATCAAGCTTATTTCTAGTAGCCATGGGAGTATCATATGCTTTAGCATTTTCTAGTCCAAACTTTTTGATTAACTCCTTTGTGTATTTGGCTTGGTTGAGGAAGATTCCTTCATCACATTATTTGATTTGAAGCCCAAGGAAGAATGTCAATTCTCCTATCATGCTCATCTCAAACTTGCTTTTCATTAGTTTTTCAAAACGCTTACACAATAATTCATTAGTTGAGCCAAAAATAATATCATCAACATAAATTTGAACAAGTAATGAATAATTATTATATTTAGAAATGAATAGAGTTGTATCGATTTTACCGCGATTGAAACCTTTTTCTAGTAGAAATTTTGATAGAGTTTCATACCATGCCCTTAGAGCTTGTTTGAATCCATACAAAGCCTTTTGGAATTTGTAGACATGATTTGGAAATTTTGAGTCTTCAAATCCAGGAGGTTGAGCAAAATGGTTTCTTGAAGTTCACCGTTGAGGAAAACACTCTTAATGTCCATTTGATAAAGCTTGAAACGTTTGTAAGATGCATAGGCCAAGAAATTTCTGATTGCTTCAAGTCTTGCAACTGGAGCAAAAGTTTCATCGTAGTCAATTCCTTCTTCTTGCCTATATTCTTGTGCAACCAACCTTGCTTTGTTTCTGGTGATGCTTCCATTCTCATCCATCTTGTTCCTAAACACCCATTTTGTACCTATAACTCCTTGATCGTGAGGTCTAGGAACTAATATCTAAACCTTGCGTCTTTCAAACTGGTTGAGTTCTTCTTGCATAGCAACAACCCAACTTGAATCTTGAAGTGGTTCATCAACTTTCTTGGGGTTCAATTTGAGATAATAGAGAAGTATGCTCATCATAATTTGAACTCCAGCAAATAAATCACCAATGACATTTGAGTGTGGGTGATTGCTGACTTCACGAACCTCGAGGGGTAAATCTGGTTGAACTGAGGTTTGCTGAAGATCTTCTATTAGTATGTCGTTAGATCCTTCAGTGAAGTCATTAAATGTAAGTTGACGAAGAGGTTCAATTTTCTGAATGGGTGAATTCTCATCAAAATCTTCCCTTGAGGTTGCATCTGGAGTTGGAACTTCAGGTGCGGTTTCAAAATTTTCTGAGGGAAATTCAGTTGAGGTTGATGAATTTCCTTGAGTTGATTGATTTTACGGTTCTTGATTTGGTTCAGGTGAGGTTTTGGAAGTTTCACCTGTTTCATTAGACTCAATAAAATCATCAGCAACATTTGGAGTCAAATGTAGCTCAAGGAGAGAATGTTCATCAAAAGTAACATGGACAGATTCTACTATCTTTAAACTAGATTTATTAAAAACACGAAAAGCTTTGAAATATTTAGCATACCCAATAAAAATATCTTTATCAGCCTTAGCTCCAAATTTACTTCAGTTTTCTCTTCCATTGTAGAGGATAAAGAATTTGCAGCCAAAGATTTTGAAAAAGGAAATGTTGGGGGTTCTTCCTTTCCAAAGTTCATATGGAGTTTTGTTGTAGGTTTTGTTGATGAGGGAGCAATTTTGAGTGAAGCACGCTGTGTTGACTGCTTCAGCCCAAAAATACTAAGGAAGCTCGACTTCAGAAATCATTGTTTTTCCAGCCTCAATCAACGTCCTGTTCTTTCTTTCCATAATCCCATTTTGTTGTGGAACACCAGCAGTAGAAAAACTGTGATCAATTCCATGGTCATCACAATATTGACCAACACCATTGTTTTTTAATTCTGTTCCATTATCTGACCATACACTAACGATGTCGTCATGTTTTTGGGTTTGGAGCCGTCTAAAGAGTGAGGTTAGAATTTTATAGCAATCATCCTTCGTGATCATCGTTTCAACCCACGTGAATCTTGAGTAATCATTCACTACTACTAAAGTATATCTATTACCTCCAATACTAGCAGTGGTGACGGGTCCAAACAAATCTATTTGAAGCAGTTGTAAACATCTTGAAGTTGATGGAGCGGTCTTGTTGGTGAAAGATGACGTAGTTTGTTTACCAAGTTGACAAGCACGACACTTTTCTGCGTGATGATCAACCACTTTGGGTAAACTACGAACGAGGTTTTCCCTTCCAATTTTTGGAAGATACTTGAAGTTCAAGTGGCTCAAACTCTTGTGCCATAGCCAACTATTTTCGCTCACATTTTTAGCTACAAAACATAGATTAGTAATACTACATGTAGAATTTAAATCAATGATGTAAATATTACTCTTACGAATCCCTGTGAGTAATGTGACTCCGGATATGCCATATTTGATAAAGAAATTTGATGAAGTGAAGTTGCAGTGCATTCCTTTGTCACAGAATTGAAAAATTGATAGGAGGTTGTGCTTGAGTCCTTCAACAAGTGAAACATTTTCAATAGTGAGGTTTCCTTTCCTAATTGTTCCATATCCAACAGTTTTTCCTTCGTTGTTGTCACGAAAGATTACAGACGGACCGCTTGCTTCAATAACATTTTCCAATAAATATTTATCTCCAGTCATGTGTCTTGAACATCCACTGTCAAGATACTATTCATTTGATTTTGCCTTGGAGTGACCAGCCATTAAGTAGAGGACCTGAAAAATAAAAATTTAAAAATGAGGTCCCCTTTATTCTTTTAGGTCCTGAGGTTAGCATCTTTTGATAACCCACACCTGTTTGACAGAAGGTGGATTATGCTTTCTGGCATTAGGTGTGAACCTTAACAGGAATTCTGCAGCCTTGTGACCAGAACCATCACACATAGAGCAGTGATGAAAGCTGTGAGAAAACTGAGGTTTAACAAACTCTTTACTATTTTTGGAATCATCATTTGTTTTCGAGACTGAGGTTTTGGACTTGACAAATGTCATTTTAGGTTTGACCGCGGATTTTCTAGGAACGCTCTTCTTGCTTTTGAAGGCAGGAGGTGCGGTCGAAGAAGAATGGTGGTCAGCCACAACTGAAACCTCATCAGCGGTTTCATCCTCAGATTCTTTTCTTTTCATTTGTGAATTCTTCCCATATTGTTTCTTAGGGTAGACATAATAGAAGTTAAGTTTAGCCTTTGGTTCCTGTCCTTTACCCTTAGAATTTGAATGCTTTTCCTAAGGAATTTCTTGAGTTTTTTCTTTTTTTTTGAAAATTCCTCATGCAGGATGCACACTTCAAATTGTCACCAGTTTGGAATCCCAGGCCTTCTTTGTCACCACTAGCCTTTTGGAATTCAAGAATTTAATCCATGGTGATACGAGATTTGGTCCACTCATCAATTACCTTTTGGAGGTCATTGTTTTTTGCAATCAAGTCATCGTTTCTAAGTTGAAGTGCTGCAACCTTGGTTTCTAGAATGAGGTTTTGTTCAGTAAGATGAGTCATGCTTTTGATTTGGTCTTTCAGTAGTGAAACTTCAGACCTTAATACAGTTTTCTCCATCTTAAGCTGAGTAATTTCATCAGTTGCTAAAGACAAAGCTTCTTAATATTTTCAAATTTAGGGATCATCACTTCCGCTTTCTTGAACATCTCTTCATGTTCCATGGGAGAGACCTCTTTCACCTTTTTCAAAGATTTTTTATTTGAAATAGTTTTTGAAGGTATTTCATTTTTAGAGGGAAAAATGGGACGAGAGTAAGAACTATTCCCAATTGTATAACTAGGAGTGAGTTTCACATTTACATCATATTCCTCACTAATAATGACCTTAGCCTTGGTTTTTTAGGAGCAACCTCTTCCTCCATAACTAGCGACTCGAGTGATTCATTATCTGAATCATCAGAAGCATCCTTGGCAATAAGGCATATATTAACCTCTTCGATTTCATCTTCACTTCCTTCATCAGAATCTGTTTCAATCCAAGTAGCTAGCTCTTTTGAGTTCTCTTCCTCAGCAACCATTCCCTTACGACGAGAAAATTTCGTAGGGAAGGTTTTCTTTTTCAGGTATTCAAATCTTGGTTGTGACCAGGCTTTCTACAGTTGTAGCATATGAGGTCACTCTTTTTCTTTGTATCAGCAGCCTTTGAAAAAGTTGCTGGAGGTTTGTCTTTTAAAAATGGTTTTGAGGTTTTACAAAATTTTTGAAACCTTTTTACAAACATGGCAAATTCATCATCATCCATATCGATGAGTGATGAGGTTCAAATCGAGGAATCTGAGGTTTGCTTTGATGAAGAAGTTTTCTCCTCATGTTCCATGACAGACATAGAAAGGGTTTTGACTTTTCCTTCAACCTCTTCAATATGATCCAACTTTAGTTCATGGACCTTAAGATCTATATACAAGTTACTTAGAGTCCAAGTATTTAAATCTTTAGAGTCCTCAAGAGAAGTGGCTTTATTAACCCATCTTGAACCCAAGGCAGCAAGAAATGTCATATTGATTTCTTTATTAGTTAAAATCTTACCAAGAGATAGACAAGAATTTACTACCTCAATATAACGATCATAAGTTTGATGCAAGGTTTTGTTTGGTTTTCTGTTGAAGTTGTTTTATTTCCTTTCCACAGCAAATTTCTTGTTTTTCTTGCAAAGATCGTCTCCTTCAAGGTAGCTTTCAATTGCATCCCACATCTCTTTAGCTTTAAGCTTTTGGACCTCTGGAATTTCAGTGTTGGTGGCTGGAATAGTATTGGCCTTCATGGGAACAAAGGGGTCATTGATCACGCAGTCCACCAGCATCTCATCAGTGGTTTCCAAATGAATTAACATTCGGGTCTTCCAGATGTCAAAGTGGTCTTCATCCAGTAAAGGAATGTTTGAGTAGTTAATCGTTGTCATGGTTTTTGAGTTTGCCATGACGAATCGGTACCCAAGCTGTTAAGATTGAAAAATAGAAGAGTTTTATAAAGGTGTTTGCTCTGATACCACTTGTTGGTCCCAAAGGAGGCAACAAGGGTGAAAATAGCTAGAGGGGGGAGGGAGTGAATAGCTGTTATAAAATTTTCGACCTTTTTTGAAAACTAAATCTCTTGCTTACAAAACCGCTCTTGCAGTGTATCAAAACCGCAAGTGAGGTTTGTAAAATAAACAGCAGAATTTCTTAAGTGAGTGAGTGCGGTTTAGTAGTGCGGTTTACAAAACAGTAAAATGAGGTTTGACAATGATTAACTATATACACAATTCACAAATCTGGATAACCTATAAAGATCGAACAGATAAGACAAATTAGTTTTGAATGATGAACAGTAAATATAAATGCAGAAATTAATGAACACAATATTTGGAGTGGTTCAATCGTAAATGATCTACATCCACTACCAAGATGGTTAGTCTTGGATTTTCTAAATACTAGATTTTATATTAGATGATGAGAGAGATTACAAGATTACAAGAATCAAACTTAAATCTAAAATCTAAACAATGAAGCAAATCCTAGACTATAATCGGTGTATCTCAAATGATTTAATCTATGTGATTAAATCAAGTGAGATGTTTGTGTGTGTTTAACAAGATTCAAGGCTCTTTAAATATATATGATATAGAGCACAGTAAATCTTTGTGTTACAAGGCTTGAATTTTTGGGCTGGAGATTTGTTCTTGAAGGAATGAAGGTTGAAGATGAAGATTCAAAGGATTATTAATTTTGGGAAATATCTTCAAATCTTCAAAGGACTCTTAAAATCAATATTCTCAAGCAATCTTCAAATGATGAAGAATGGGGTACCCAAGCATCAAAAAGTAGTTGTTTGGTACAGTTGTAGCAGGTATAGTGTTGGCGCGATCTGATTGGTCCACGTGTCCACTTTTGTCCTTTTGTTCAGAAGTTGTTGATAAGATTGTACGGACCTCAGTTGTCATTCTGGGATGAAGGACACCTATCACCTTTTCAAAAATCTTCTAGATTATGAATGACCGTTAGTCACGTGATATAACCTTCTGTTGACTCAACGTTGCTGATGTGTATTCATCAGTCAAAAGTGGTCCAACTCTTCAAGTCTTCAATCATTGGATAAGGTTGGTGAGATGCGGTCTAAGAGATGCGATCTTAGAGACGCGGTCTCACAGATGAGGTTTTACATACGATTTGCATAGTGCGGTTTCAAGATGAGATTTGGACAAGCGGTTTGCTATGTGCGGTTTCATAATTGCTGTCTGCACTAGAACTGCGGTTTTGCATGACTTCAAAACCTCTTGACTTGAAACCTCATGTCCAATGCATTTGCTAGTCTTCAAGCCTAAATAAATCTATTTTATAAATTGGACTTGCACTAAAAAATTGAAGTTTAAGCTTCATTAAATATGGGCCTAAAGTCCAGAAAATAGAGATGAGATTATGGTATCAATCAAATTAAAGCTAAGGCAAGGAGGGTTAAAGTATGCATACCCAACACTTTTCTTTAGCTTGCTTTTAATCACTCATGTTTATTTTTAGCAGTTTAACCACTATACTCCAAATATGCCTTTATTAAACCCAAATTCTCTAACGACATCCAAAATTGTTAAGAAAAACTAACAAAATTTAATGAGAGTTAACTTCAAAACCAAAACCTCATTGACATCTCTCTCTCTCTCTCTCTCTCTCTCTCTCTCTCCCCGCATTAATTTAACCTAATTGTTGATCAAGTCGAATATCCAAAAACTAAAGACCTTCAATATTTTTCGCAAATTGTAGAACGTACATAATCTATTCCATCTTTACACATATACCCTCTAAATCAAACAAGTATGAAAGTCTTAGCATAGCTAGGAATTAGGAATGATATTCAACAATTCAGAGGATCAGATGTGTGTACAAATGTGAGATACAACTATTCACACAACTGATAATATGCAGCGGAAAATAATAAATGAAAATAACACAAAGTATTAAACGTTTAGTGGTTCAACTCTAACAAACAATGCTTTAAGCCTAAAAATGATTTCACTATAAAAAGATCTGATTTATAGAATTAAAACTTAATTAGTGAAATAGGAAAATAATCAAAACACTCAAGCAAGTTCTAAACCTAACTCTCTATTACTAAACTATGTTGAACAATTCAATAGCCAAACAGACAGAAGAAAAAAAGATGAAAATGGAACAAGAACTTGAATAGAAAAGAAAGATGTCCGTTCAGATGTAAGACACAACTGCACACATAACCTAAAACAACACTCTCAATATTTTGACTTCAAAAGTCTTTCTCTCTGATTTTGCTCTGTATAATGCGTAGAACTGTGTGTCTTCTTCACAACAATGATCCGACTCTTATAGATACTCAATATGTGAAGTAACATACAAGAAAACAAAGATTGACACAAAAAAGAGATAAAGATTTGTTAGATCCTAAAAGTTAGGAGTAAATAAAATATATATATATATATAATATATATATATATATATATATATATACATAAATAAAAAGATATGGAATAATTAACCCAAAATATATCTTTTGTATGGGTAAAACCAAATCCATCATTGACCATACCCATGACATACCCTACATTGCACAGATTCAGGGGTTTTCTTGTTATCAAAGCTTTTCTTGGTGAACCCCTCATCAGGATTATTTTCTTGTTTCTCTAAGTTCTGATAGGCTTTTCTATGAAACTTGTTTCTCTTTTTGGTATTCAGGATGGAGTTAAATTTCTTAGTGATTGCATTCATATCATCGTCCTCAAGATTGGACTCATCAATTTCACAGGAAAGATCAGCTATTTCCTTTGGAATTGTTGCATAACGTTTAACGACAATACTTATTGTCTTGTTCTTTTGTTGAACTCCAAGATTAAACTAAAAATAGTTAGGACTACAACAATTTTGTCCAAACCTACAGTGTTGGTGTCATGGGTTTCTTCACTGACATCAACCTTGATATTAAACATTTCAGGCAAAGTCCTTAAGATTTTATTGACTAATCTAGCATTTGAAATGGACTCTCATAAACAAGTGCATTCATTGGAGTTTTCATGAATTTTAGTATCATACGAGACAATATCTTTTGTCTCTTTTATCCTTAAGATTTCAAATTTATACATTGAAATTCTAAGTCTAGTGGTTTTAACACTAGGTATACCCTCACACTGCATTTACAGAATGTCTCATGCCTCTATAGCCACACTTTCATTTGTTATTAGTTTATACATATTTCCAGATACATGACTAGATATGGCACCCATAGCCTTAGAGTTGTAATTTACTGAGTTAATTTAATCAAGTGTCCAATTTGCCTCAGGTTTTATTTCAAAGACTGAATCACCACTACCTGATGCAGACTTCTTTTCCACCGTGGGTGGTTTTCATGCAACAAAGATACTCATCCATGCCCTTTCATTAATTTATTTGATTTAGTTGTGCATTTTGGACTTCCAAAAGGAGTAATTAGTACCAACCAAAACTAGAGGTCGATTCTAGTGATTCTGACATTCCATGATAACAACACTTTCTGGATCTACACTCACTAAAGTCGAGTGTTGGCTCTGATACCAATTGAAAGTTTTAGCGTAGCTAGAAATGTGAGATTCAACAATTCAGAAGATCAAATGTGTGTATAGATGTGAGACACAACTGTTCACACAACCAATTATACGCATCGGAAAATAATAAATAAAAATAACACAAATTATTAAATATTTACTGGTTCAACTACAACAAACAAGGCTTTAAGCCTAAAAATGATTTCACTATAAAAAGATCTTATTTACAGAATAAAAACCTAACTATTGAAATAGGAAAATAATCAAAACACTCAAGTAAGTTCTAAATCTAACTCTTTGTTAATCAACTATGTGTTTGAATAATTCAACAACCAAACGAACAGAAAAGAAAAGATGAAAACAAAACAAGAACTTGAATAGAAAAGAAAGATGTGTGTTCAAATGTAAGGCACAATTGCACACACAATCTAAAACAACACTCTCAACATTTTGACTTCAAAAGTCTCTCTCTGATTTTGCTTCGTAGTGCTTAGAAGTGCGTGTCTTCTTCACAGCAATGATCCTACTTTTATAGATGCTCA
Source organism: Adenophora triphylla var. japonica (assembly GCA_022495995.1). NCBI lineage: Eukaryota > Viridiplantae > Streptophyta > Magnoliopsida > Asterales > Campanulaceae > Adenophora > Adenophora triphylla. Next base: position 76,988 of record JAFEMH010007306.1, read on the forward strand.
ATATGTGTAGTAGTCTACAAGAAAATAAAGATACTAAAAAGAGATAAATATTTGTTAGATCCTAAAAGTTATGAGTGAAAAATGTATCTATACATAAATAGAAAAATATGTAGTAATTAAAATCTAATCTACCCAAAATATATATAAGAAAGTCACAATCTAAACTTATTAAAATACCCATGGTTTTAAAGAGTCTAAATCCCACAAGGATTATAACTCTTTCAAAGTAAAACTCTGGAAGCTAATAACAAACAAAAAAAAAAAAACTGAAGAAGAAAAATCCTTAATTAATTTGGAGCTCTCACACCGTAAGAGAAAGAGTTAGAATTGAATCTTGGAACCGAGGATGCTTTAGACTAGCATTTAAGAAAAATTGCAGTATGGTGGAGCCAATTGATAAGTCCATCCGTTAATTAGAAAAAAAACATTTGTTAACTCGACGAAAAGGAAGAAATCTATAGTAGAATGGAGCCATCACATCGGGCAGACACCTTGCGAATCTATGCTTCGCCGCATCCTGCAATTTATTGGGAAACCTCTATTTAAGCTCGATTAGCCTCTGATTTCTGCATCTATTTCCTTCGAATTTTGAAATCGTTCGCTATTTGTGGGGCTGAAGTTAACTCTTGTTAAGTTTCGTCAATATTTCTTAACAATTTTGGATGTCTTTAGGGGGTTTGGTTTTAATAAAAGCGTATTTGAAGTAGGATGATTAAAATTGCTAAAAATAAACATGGGTGGTTGAAAGCGAAGCTAAAGAAAAGTACAGTGGTTCAGAATGTCGATTGGCCAAAATTTAAGTGTCAATGATTTTATCGAGTCGTATTTAAGCTTATCGAGCCAAGTTTGAACAAAAATTGAAGTGTTAAACAAGGTGAATGGAATAAAAGTGACGAGCTGAACCCAACAAGGCCAGCCCAACGTTAACACCGAGTGACCTTTCCTAAGTCACGACCTATCTTGATCTGACATACGACCTCACTCGTACATTTGCTATGTCTGTCCAAGGCATCAGGTCGACCTCGTTACACTGAGTGACCTCAACCAAACTAAGCAGGCGTGTCCCATGCCACAAAAAACAACGAACTTCTATATTCTCGGAGAGGGTTAATCCCTATATTCCCGCCGAGTTTTTACGGGATCTATGACACCAGTCCAATCATTACACTATAAATATCTACCAACCGCCTTCAGAAGAAGGTAACGTCATTTTACACCTTGAATATACTTTATTCAATACAACTTTCATATCTAATACACATTGTTGGTCCTAAATGTTGCAACAAGGGTGAAAAACAGCTAGAGGAGGGGTGAATTGTTATAAATTTTTTGACCCTTTCTGAAAATTAAACCTCTTACTTACAAAACTGCCTTTCAATGTATCAAAACCGCAAGTGAGGTTTGAAAAATGCACGGCAAAATTTCTTAAGTATCAAAGTGCGGTTTATAGTGCGATTTTCACAAACACTAAAATGAGGTTTTAACAAGATTAACTATAAACACAATTCACAAATCTGGAATACCTATATAAGATCAAACAGATAAAGACAAATTAGTTTGAGTGATGAACAATAAAGAAATAGGCATAAATTAAAGAACACAATATTTGGAGTGGTTCAATCTTAAATAATCTACGTTCACTACCAAGATGGTTAGTCTTGGATTTTTTAAATGCTAGATTTTATAATAGATGATGAGAGAGATTACAATATTACAAGTATCAAACTCAGATCTAAAATCTTATCAATGAAAGCAAATCCTATACTATAACCGGTGTATCTCAAATGATATAATCTATGTGATTAATCAAGTGAGGTGTGTGTGTGATAAACAAGATTCAAGGCTCTTTAAATATGTATGATATAGAGCTCAAGAAATCTTGGGTGTTACAAGGCTTGAATTTCTGGGCTGGAGATTTGTTCTTGAAGGATGAAGGTTGAAGATGAAGATTCAAAGGAATATGAATTTCTAGGAAATAATCTTCAGATCTTCAAAGGACTCCTTTTCTCAATTTTCTCAAGCAATCTTCAAATGATGAAGAATGGGGTATTTATACCCCAGCACCAAAAAGTATCCGTTGGGTACAACTGTAGCAGGTACAGTGCTGGTGCGGTCTGATTGGTCCACGTGTCCACTTTTGTCCTTTTGTTCAGAAGTTGAAGATATGGTTGTACGGACCTCAGCTGACATTCTGGTATGAAGGACATCTGTCACCTTTTTAAAATCCTTCTAGATTCTGAATACCCGTTAGTCACTTGATGTGATTTTGTAGTTGACTTAATTTTGCTGACGTGGATTCCAACAGTCAAAAGTGGTCCAACTCTTCAAGTCTTCAATCATTGGATAAGGTTGGTGAAGTGCGGTCTAAGAGACGCGGTCTTCACATGAGGTCTTACATGCGGTCTTCTGGTTTCATGTTTGAGATTTCCACATGCGGTCTGCTAAGTGCGGTTTCTTAGATTGCGGTCTGCACTTGAACTGCAGTTTTGCATGTCTTCAAAACCTCTTGACTTGAAACCTCATGTCAAATGAAATTATGCCAGCCTTCAAGCCTAAATAATTCTATTCTATAAAATGGGCTTGTACTAAAAAATTGAAGTCTAAGATACATTACATATGGGCCTAAAGTCCAGAAAATAGAGATGAGATTATGGTATTAATCAAACTAAAGCTAAAGCTAGGAGGGTTAAAGTATGCATACCCAACACACCTATACTTATCTTCACGCTGGAGGGTTTATATGGAGACCATCCCAGCTAGTTTTTTGTTCATAATTTTAGGTCATAGGTGCCAAAGTACAACCTAATTGCTGGACTAAGGCTGATCCAGACCAATTCCTGCATCATCAGTTTGGTTCTATTGTCGGGAATTGAACTTCCTAGAACTTGAAATCACACGAACTCTAAATCATGTTTTCTGATGGCCATACAGCCACCGCCTCTATCGATCACGTTAACAATGATCAACCCTTGCCAACCGTTGGAAATGTCATCGGTAACGACTCAGGCCCAGATAGTGGCATAGGAAACCACACTATTTTCCTACCCCATCCACCTCTTGGAAATCCCCACAGGAGACCAACCAGGTCCAACAGCGTGGCGAATGGAGTGGGGATACGGGATAGGAGGGGGGAGAAGAGGCCAATAAATGTCTAAGGCCGTGGTCAGCAAGGCAAGAAGCACCGAATAGGTCGAAGGATTTCAGGCGACCTTCCAGGTCCCTCTGCCCATCACCCCATTAGGAAAGCTTTACTATTAAAACTTGCAAGAGTCCTCGAAAGCCTGTTGGATGTTCATGGCAAGCTACTTGAGCTATTGGAGACTCATGACGAGGATGATTGTAGATCTCACAGGAGGGTGTCATCATAAATCTCCCAGCGACCTAGGGCCATAACTCCCGAACCCTCAGTAGGAGAGAGAGGAAAAATGAGGGCCCACGACCAACTGGAAGGACTATTAGTCGAAATGGTGATCTACGAGATAAGCTCAACAATGATAGAGAGCAGAAGGCTGAATCAACCTGTAGGAGACTGGAGGCTGAGTGGAATAATGGTAAGTCGCCTCCCAAGGCTAGGGGTGACACCCAGTGGGAGGTTGATCACCACTGAGAGGTGATAAGAAGGGGAGGTCACCTCCAAGGAACAAAACGGAAAGAATGCCCTCTTGAAGGTCGCAGCATAAGGATGAATAATAGAGATCAAACTTTGTGTCACATTACAGAGAGAAGAGACTTGGTTTGGACCCACGGGAATTATATAACCTCAAAATAAGGTTGGAAGAAATGGAAGCTGATCTCCAGAACGACAAGAGCATGGTCGAGCGAAGGGATAATACTCTCCGACCTTTGGCTCAGTGGATGCTAGATTTAGGTCCACCAGAATCAGGGTAGACCAACGTCCTAAATCACATGAAACATTTTGAAGCACAAATGTGCTTGGTCTCCTCTAAGGACGATGTTCTATGAAAGGATTCCACTAGCACATTCACGAGTGCGGCCTTAACCTAGTTTCGTGGCTTGTCGACTGGATGCATTAACAGTTGGCAGTAAATGCGTCGCAAACTCCTGGAACGGTTCTCGACGGTCGGAGCCCAGAAGAAAACGATCACCAACCTAAACAATATTAATCAAGGAAAGATGGAGAGTGCCATGAGCTATTATACTCAGTTCAAGGAGTTGGTCGACCAGATTGAAGAGGATTTGACCGACAGAGAGGTCATCAACTGTTTTAGGAGGAGTCTCCTCGCCTGACTTGGATTACGAGCTCCAAGTAAGATGAGAAACCACCAGGAAAGTACTCTTTGAGCAAGCGTATGATGTCGCTGTAGCAAGAGAGAAATCAGAGGAAGAAAGATGTGAAGATTTCTGAACAAGGAGATTCGGCTAAGAGGAAGACTACCAAGGCCGGCCAAAGCAACAATAAGGGGAAAATCATATTAGGCGACTAAAAGAGTCCCTAAAGATTTTACTCCCCTTAAAGTCAACCAAACGGATATCATGAATACAGTCGACCTGCCCCCCAGCTCTTATGAACCCTCAGAACAAATTTCAGAGGGCCAGTAACAAATAATGTGATCACCACAAAGATAACGGCCATAGCACGGAAGATTTTTTGATGTTTGAAAAGGATCATTTAAAAATGGGTCAATGAAGGTTGACTAAATCAGTTCGTGAAAGGAGACCATCCCCCCACGTGGAATCGACCTGCAAGAAGGCAGCCTGAGCTTAGACAGCCTAGATTGATGCTCGGGGTAATTGCTGAGGAGGCGAGCAACACCTTCCTGAAACATAATATTTTTTAGTTGACGAAAGCTCCTTACATCCCTCCCAGGAGTTGCATGCAATATGGTATCATTAGCTTTTATCCGTATGAGTTGGTGTAGACACCCCATTCTGAACACGTCGGATCATATTTATACCACTCTGAATCTCGCTTTGAGTCAAAAAGTAGAAATCCACCATTTCGTCATGTTTCGTTAAGTTTTGACTAACCACCGTTAGTTTGAGACTAAACTGCATACGAGATAACGAGGAAAGGATGGAATTGTCCACAGAAGCAATATCTCGCCGCGAGATGGCATGTCTCGCGCGAGATATCCTCCCTCTGCAGCATGCAGAACGCAGTTTCCTCGTCGATTTCAACCTCTTTTCGGGATAAAACTTCATCCATCCGGCCAACCAATAGAATTTGGAGTCTGGAACCATCTTGAAGTGTTTGATCTCATCTTCAACACTTCCCCAACCCCTATAAATACTTGGTGACTTCCAAGGTTGAAAAAGAGGAAAAAAACAGTCCAGAATTTCACAACACACACATATTTTGTTGGTTTCTTTCCCTGAAAGAATCCTACGAAATCACCCTAAAAATCACCTCAAAGTTTGTTTGTCAACCTTGTTGATAAACAAACATCAAGATCCAAGTCAAGGACTGAGGCGAAGCTCTATCCGTATCGAGACTCGATTCTAAACTTGAGTCGAAACTCTGCCTAAATCACCTCACGCAAGGTAACCCCTAAATCCGTTTCTAATTGATTGTTAGAGTGGTATAAATCTATTGAATCTAGGATCGGCCTAGAGCCTCTCCTAATCATGGAGACGGTCTCGAAGCAATCGATCCTACATTCCGTTTAACCCCGTTAAATGAATCTTTTATTGTTTAAAATCTTTTTCTTCTTCTTTTTTGAAAATCTCTCTTTTCTTTAGCAAGACCGATCTCCGGATTGGGTGGAATGGATGCTCCTTGACCTACCCATTCCATAACCTAAGCCCCGAACCCAAATCTATTTCAAAATGGTTTTTCTATGTTCTCCAAACAAATAATATAGGTGGCGACTCAAAAAGATAAAATTCTTCTCACAACGCTTCAGTGGCGACTCCGCTGAGGATTTAAAATTAAGAGGCTTAAACTTGCGTCAAAATTAAAAGAGAGGTTTTCAAAAAAAAATATTGTAAATTCGATTTTCTGCTCTCAGATGAGGCATATCTCGCACGAGATATCATATCTCGCGCGAGATATGGCCTCGGCAATCTGGTTGTTTTCTGGTTTCTCCCGTTTATCTCATAGTCCAAGACGAGAGCCAAACATGCAAGGGGGATCCCAGAATTCATTATCTGCAGAGTTCCCGCATCTTAAGGCCTCCCTTAAGATGTAGAACTCGAATCTCTATGTCATTTAAATAATTGATTATTATTTATAAACTGCGTGCGATTGAGTTTTATTTAATTAAAGTCCGGTCCATTGGGGATTCGGGAGTTGTAAATTAATTTATTTATCTCTCTTTATCTCTCTTTATGTGGAACTACGACGGCCTGAGTCTTCCTAAATTGGGAGAAACGTAGGCAACCACTTGGTGCGGCCATTATCTGTTTTTCTTTTGTTTTTTTTTTCAAAAAAAATCTCTATTTTATCTATCACCTAGATTGACTATCACACACGCGCACTCATATTATAATTGTCATTGCACTGCATACCCTCTATAAACCCGGGACCCACACTAAGGACGGATGACGGTAACCACCTAGTTGCCGGTCTCTCCGAAGTTGGACAATCCCACTCCGCGTATTCAATCCACTTAGATTGTCATATCGCGGGGAGCCTAGCCTTCCGGCCACACGCATCGCCACATTTTCATGTAGATTGACTTTTTAGGATCACTCCGTGACCGGTCGGTTTTGACTCGGTGATCTTTACTTGTTTTTGACCAAAACAAAGCCATGTAAAATTGACAATAAAGAAGGACTCGGAAAAGTCCCTTCGGAAAAAGTCCCTTCGGAATGACCCTTTCGGATGTCCCTTCAAAAAAAATACATATACATATAATCCTTCGAAAAACGATCTTACATGACTTCGTTTTACAAAAATCGGATTGATCACTTAGTCGTTAGGTTCTGATAAAGGCCTTAGAAACCCCTCAAAACGGATTTTCCGTTCCGACCAAAATTTAGGTCTAATAAAAATCGACTTTCCGTGTGATTATCTCGCGCGGGACTACATATCTCGCGCGGGATAATGCCTCTGTTTGCTGAAACTGAGCCTGAGCCATTTAAGCCTGCTTCCGACTCGTTGGGGCTAGATTTGATCCTGATATCGTCTCTGCATCTATTCTGTCAGTTTTCCGAAGCTACTCAACTTCAAGACTCCCAACACAATGTCCGACATCGACAACATTCCGGGTAATGAGACTCTGTCCGAAAACAACCACAAACTTCTGGAAGAAGCCAATGATCGCCTAGAAGTGCAAGCTTCCCAAATCCACACTCTCGTGGAAGAAATTCAAGAGCTTAGGGCAGCACTAGCCAACAAAGAAAAGAAGAAGAAAAATGATTCTTCCTCCGGAGAAGAAGAGTCATACACCAAAAAGGCCAAGGGTCGCCGCCAAAGAAAAAGCAAGAAAAATAAGTACGAGTCTAGCTCGTCATCTTCCTCATCTGACAATGAAAGCTACACATCCAAGAAGGAAAGCAAAGGGGAGAGCAAGAATGAACCCCTTACCATGGCCATGTTAGAAAAGAAACTTGCATCCCTCGATGTGAGTAAGGGAGTCTCGCTCTCTATTGATTACGATACCCTTCGTCAGTCCATGTCAAAGCTTCCTAGAAAGTACAAAACACCCGACATTGCAAAGTTCAATGGCACCACCTGTCCCAAATCACATTTGGAGACCTACTCTTGGGCCATGCTACCTATGGGTGTTGATAACAACCTGTTAGTCCAATGCTTTCTCCAAACTCTCAATGGTGCCGCTAGGGATTGGTATATGACTCTTCCACTCTCTACAAGACTCGACTGGCCACTCGCTAATTGTACTTTCCAAAAGCAATATGAAGACAACTCCACTTATCACACCACTAGAAGGGATCTTGAGCAAACCAAGCAGCTTCTGAATGAATCCTTCACAGATTTTGTCAAGAGGTGGAGAACCAAACTAACTGAAATCGTTGATAGGCCCAGCCTAGACGAGCAAATTCACATCCTCATACAATGCCTTAGGGAGGAGTATCAAGACAAGCTAGCCGGCAACTATTTTCCTAGCTTCGCCGAACTTCACAAGTCGGGCATACGGTTAGATGACCTCATCAAACAGAAAAGGGAAGCCAAGAAAGAAAGTGGATTCCGTTACAACAAGAGCTCTTCTTCCTCTTCCAATCCCAAGGATACCTCTGTCAATGCCATTGTCTTCAATCATCCCGGAAATGGTAAGTACTCTGTGGTACCTCCACCACAAAAGAAGAAGAAAGATAGACATTATGACAAGCTTGAAGGAACCACCCAAGAAGAACTCTTCGAAGTGCTTGTCAAGAACGGGAAAATCAAACCAAGAGAAGGTGGACCTCCAAAGAAAGATCTTCCTGCCAATCATGCTCATCATCTCTTCTGCAAGTACCACAACTTCACCGGTCACGACACCAACTCCTGCTTCCACTTGAAAGAAGTCATACAAGATTTGTTTGATGATAAAGAAATAGGGTTACCTAATGTTGTCACTAATCCTTTGCCAAACAATGAGTTCAATCTAATAGAGATAGAAAGTAGCTTCGAGGACCCTACTCGTCTAGCCACAATTGTGGACGAGAGCCCTATTAAATTTAATAAATCTTCTTTCTGTTATATGATGTCTTGGGAGGAAATCTTAGAACAAAAGGGAAAAGGGTCTAAGACAGTTAATCTACTCACACGATCCGGTCGTGTTATCACCAACAAAGACCCAAGGGATGAAAATCCTCCTAAACAAGCCAAAGCTTCATCGCCAAGCAAACCAGAGGACCCTCTCTTAACCCAGTTAAAGAAAACACAAGCAAACATCTCAGTTTGGGATCTCATAGGAGCATCTCACAAGCACCGTGAGATGTTGAAAAAGGCATTGGCTCAAATGACCATTTCCTCGGAAGCAACACCCGAAGAGCTCACTCAAATGATTGGCCAAGTACAATTTGGCAACGTCATCACTTTCACTGACTTGGACCTACCGTCCTATGGGAACAATCATCATGAGGCCCTCTACATAACTGCCAAGGTGAATGGATATCGAATGCCACGCATTTTGATCGACAATGGTTCTGTAATCAATGTCCTCCCAAAGAAAGCCTTATCATCATTAGGCATCACTCACAAAGACCTCAAGCCATCCGGGCATACTGTAAGGGAATACGATTGCACCGCTAGAACTGCTTTGGGATCAGTTGTGATACCTGTAGAAATGGGGCAAGTCACAATGAGCATCGAATTTCAAGTCATCGACATTTCGGCATCCTTCAACTTGCTGCTTGGTCGCCCTTGGCTACACGACATAGGGGGTGTGCCCTCCTCCCTGCACCAATGCATCAAGTTCAGACACAACAATACGATAGTCACCATACACGGAGAGATGGTTACTGCTAGTCCTATCCTCGAAGTACAACATAGCACTTCTGATTTCCTATTCAGTGGCTTTGAGATCGAGAAAGAAAGCACTGTGAATGTCATAGAAACTTGCAACGAAAATGACTACTCCAAGGCACTTCGGTTTTCTGGAAGCCTTCCTGTCTGGAGAATGATGCTAGCAAAAGGGTACTTTCCTGGATTGGGGCTTGGAAAGCACTTACAAGGGATAACGGAACCGCCACCGGTTCCCCCACTTCACACGAAGCATGGCCTAGGATACATCACTTCCAACCACGATGGGAATGACGAAAAAGAGTGGGGTTTCACTCAAATCAAGTGGGAAGGAACCACATACAAAGGCTACGATGACCCAAAGGCCAAGAATTACAACCTTGAGCCATATCGAAAGACACTCAATGGCTACTTCGTCAAGGAAGGGGAAAGTATTCCCTACTTTATCTTTTCAGAACCATGGACTGATGATAAAGGAAAGCGCAAACCGGGCTTTGAAATCTTCAACGACTGCGATGCTTCTCCGTATGAAATGTAACTCTGTCCCACTAATCCCTAATGATTTATGGGGCACGAAGGCGTAATGACGAGTGAATGGGACTTTGTGTTGGGAGAAGACATGTTGCGGCAGCCCCAAGACTCGTGCCGGTTAGAAGACAAATGTATCCATGCAATCTCCAAGGGGGACGCTCCAACTACTGATTACACAAGACTAATACAGAAATGTGATGAGCCAATTCTAAACTGGCACGTCACCGGAGGACCAGTTGTTGATGAAGACTTCATGATCAAAGAGCTTGGTTGCGCTCCCCATCCCCGCAGGAAGATAGGCCCCGTAACTTTCACATTAGAAGGTGCTCCACCTTCGATGAACTCACTCAAGAGGAAATCGAGGCGGTGGCCGAACATGTATTCCCTTACTTCCTTAATGAAAACTTTGATTTTTCCGAGTACCCTGAGATTGCTAACATCGTGAATGATGAATTAACTAATAATAATCAATATAACGAACATGTTAATGATGAATCATACGATGAGATAGATCAAGAAAACGAACAAATCTTAAAAGAATTAGCTAAGCAAGTAGGTCGTTGTGGAAAGAATGGCCCTGTTGACGACGAGGAAATGCAAACGGTTAATCTTGGGACAACGGAAGACCCCAGAGAAACAAAGATCGGCAGCTTCTTCAAGGGGGAAGACAGAGAAACCTTGACGCAACTCCTCAGAGAATATGTCGACGTCTTCGCTTGGTCCTACAAGGATATGCCTGGGTTGAATCAACCAGTTGTAGAACACAAGATACCGGTGCTACCAAATGCCAAGTCGGTCAAATAGAAACTACGCAGAATCAAGCCGGAATGGTCAATGCAAGTGAAAGAGGAAATCATGAAACTCTTGAAGGTAGGGTTTATCAAAGTGATTGAATATCCGGAATGGCTAGCAAACACGGTACAGGTAGCCAAGTCGAACGGAAAAATATGAGTCTGTGTCGATTTCAGAGACTTGAATAAGGCATCCCCTAAAGATGACTTCCCGCTACCAAACATAGACATGTTGGTCGACGCCACAGCCGCATACGAGGTCCGCTCATTCGTCGACGGTTTCGCAGGGTATAACCAAATCCTCATGGCAGAGGAGGATCAACACAAAACAGCATTCACCACACCTTGGGGAACATTCTGCTACACGGTCATGCCGTTTGGTCTCAAGAACGCAGGGGCTACTTATCAAAGGGCAGTTACGACACTATTCCACGACATGATCCACAAAGAAATAGAGGTATACGTGGACGACATGATTATTCACTCAAAGGGGACAGATGGTCAGCACTTCAGAGATCTCAGAAAATTATTCAATCGACTGAGACAGCACAGGATGAGGCTCAACCCCGCCAAATGCTCATTCGGAGTGGTCAAAGAAAAATTCTTAGGGTACATGGTCACAGAGCGTAGCATAGAAGCGCACCCGCCAAGATAAGTGGTCATCATTGACATGCCTCCACCTGCAACACGTAAAGAAGTAAAGGGATTCATGGGCAGATTTCAATATATCGGCCGATTCATTAATCAACCGACTACAATGTGCGATCCCATCTTCAAGCTACTTAAGAAAAATGCACCTCAAGAGTGGACCGAAGAATGTCAAGAAGCATTCGAGGAAGTTAAGCACTACTTAACTTCCCCACCCATCCTGGTTCCACCACACAAGGAGAAGCCCTTGAAATTGTACCTCACGGTTACAAACAATGCATTAGGGGCTATGCTCGCTCAAGAACAAATTCGCCTCACACACGTAGAATGCCATCTATTTCGTCACCCGCAGATTCCAAGGCATAAATCAACTACTCTCCACTCGACAAATCCCGCGCCGCCTTGTTTGGGTATCACAAAGGCTAAAGCACTATATGGAAGCCTTCCCAGATCGTCTCATTGCAAAAATGGATCCACTAAAATATATCCTAGACAAATCAAATTTGTCTTCGAGACTGGCCAAATGGTACTTCATGCTCGCGGGGTATGATATCACTTACGTCACTCGAAAACTGGTCAGTGGGGAGTGTATTCGCAGATCAATTGGCCGAATTTCCTTGTGACGAAGTGAAGGGGGAAGACCCGCAATTCCCTGATGAGGACATCATGAGTATAGAAGAAGAAAATAAGTGGCAATTATTTTTCGATGGTGCAGCCAACAAGAGAGGGTTCGGCATCGGAATGTTGTTGGTAGACCCTAACGACATCTATACTCCACTAGCAAGACGTCTTGACTTTGACGCCACCAACAACACCGCAGAATCACGAAGCTTGCATAGCGGGGCTTCGAGGCAGCCCTAGAGCGCAACGTGATCGAACTCGAGGTATTCGGGGATTCCCAATTAATCATCAATCGTACATTAAAGAAGTGGAGGGTCCAAGATCCAACCCTTCAAAATACAAAGGCCCACCTCCAAGAGTTGGCGCAACAATTTCAAGATGTCTCATTCCACTACCTCCCCGCAGACAAAAATCGGTTTGCGGACGCATTAGCCACACTTGCTTCTTTAGTCGAAATCCCTAAAGGAAAAGCAGTTAAACCCTTCAAAATAACACGGCGTGCAACCCCTGCATACTGCGCCGTTATAGATCTCCATGACTGCAAAGATAAATGGTTATCCGAATGTGCCATTGTTGGGAACTCCCAAGAGAAACCGTGGTACTATGACATTTGGCATTTCATCCTAGATGGAACCATCCCACCTGAGACAGACCCAAAGACTTAGATCGCCCTTAAGAGATTGGCCGCTAATTACGTCATCACTGCTGGCCGTCTATTCACGAAACATTCCCAAGGAAACCTCCTTTGTGCCACCGAGGAAGAGGCCCAAGAAATAATGGACCATGTTCATCAAGGCATATATGGAACCCACATAAGCGGAAACATGCTCGCCAAAAAGATCATCAGACAAGGGTACTTTTGGCTAACCATGGAAGCCGACTGTACCAAAATGGTCAAGAAGTGCCATAAGTGTCGATACACGCCAATCTCCAAAGATGCACCGCCTTCCTCATTGCCGTACCCTATAACTTCTCCTCGGGTCGTTCTCTACGCGGGGATAGACGTGATTGGAAAAGGTCACACCCGTAGGAGCTAACGGACACTGCTTCGTCCTAGTAGCCATCGACTATTTCACTAAATGGGCCGAGGCCGCCTCCTACAAAGTTCGAATGCCGAAAGGTTGTAGAATTCATCAAGCATAACATCATCTCGCCGATATGGGTTCCGCAAGAGATGATATCCGATAATGGGCCACACTTCGAGAAGGAAACCGATCGCCTCCTAACCGAGTACAAAAATCACAAGACATAAGTCATCTCCTTACTGTGCCCTGCACAAATGGAGCCGTTGAAGCCACAAACAAAACAATCGAGACTATCATCGAAAAATGGCGCCACCGGGAAAAGACTGCCCGACAAGTTACCTTTCGCACCGTGGGGATACCGCACTTCAGCCCTAACAGCCTACAGTGAGAGACTCCCTACGCCCTCACATTCGTAATGGAGGCCGTCTTACCAATAGAATTGGAAATACCATCACTTAGTGGTTCTCCTAGAAAACCAAGTGAACGAGGTCGACCGAAGCTAGGAAGCAGATACGAAGAGTTGGCCCTATTGGATGAAAGAAGGTTGAAAGCACCGAACACACTCAAGCTTACCAAAGAAGAATGGCAAGAGCTTTCAACAAAAAGGTCAAGACAAGGAACATCGTAGTAGGTGACTCCGGTTCTCCGTGAGCACCGCCCCGGACCTTTCAACCCGCTAGTGCAAGGGGGACCAAGATGGATAGGACCCTACATTGTGAAGAAGATATTCTCCTGGGGAGCCCTTCACCTGGTGGACTTGGACGCGAGATCAACTACCGAAGCCGGCCAACATGGACAAGCTCAAGAAGTACTTCGCGTGACTTGCCCTCCTAAAAGAAATCGCTCGCTAGGTTGAAAATCCCGAAAAGGATGGCCTAGGCAGAAATTAGAGCTCGCACAAGAAAAGAAGCCTGCTAGATTGAAAACCCGAAGGGGCGGTCTAGGCAAAAGAAAGGGTGTGCATAAAAAAAAAAGGGGGGGCCTTATCTCGCGCGAGATTACCCCTCGGCATGGAGCCGTATTTTGTCCTTTTTTCTCTCAAAAATGAACTACGTTAGACCTGAGCCTCTTATTTAATTGCTGTAAAAGAGGAACGTAGGCAGCCTCTGGGAAAGAGGAACGTAGGCAGCCTCTGGGTTCGGTCTAATCAAATAAATAAATCTACTTTTGTCCTTTTATTAATCGAATGCATTTTTATTAATGACAAAAGGGAAATCCTAACCACAACGACTAATTTGCTAAGCTAACAACCTTGAAAAAATACTAATAAAATAAAAAACTATTGATCTATCAAAGCAATCTCTTGGTACTCCATAAGATCTAGCCTTTCATTGACTTGGTAGTCCGGCGGACATGGTCACCACCGTCTTCGCGATCCTTCTTGCGCTTTGAGCTCCTCAGCTGCAGCATCCCTCACTACCGTAAATGTGTCATTTAGCGACGGAATTATCAACCGACGACAGCATTCCGTCGCTAAATAGCGACTAACGGAATATAGGCTTTAGCGTCGGAAAATTTTGGCGTCAAATTTAGCGACGGAATTTAATTCCGCCGCTAAATTCCGCCGCTAAAACGAATATTCCTCGAATATTCGTTTATTTCCGCCGCTAATTTGGCGGTTGATTTACCGACGGAATATTCCGCCGCTAAATCTTTATCAGCGACGGAAATATTCCGCCGGTGAAAATATATCATTTTTTTATTTTTTATTTATCAATATTTTAAATATTCCGACGGTGAAATTAAAATATTTTTTATTTTTCTTTTTGAAATATTACACCGACGGAATATTTCCGACGGTGAAATTAAATGTTTTTTTTTTATTATTTTATTAAACACCGACGGAATATTTCCGCCGCTGATAATTTAATATTTTTTTTATTTATCAGTGACGGAAAATTCCGTTGCTGATAATAAAATGTAATTTTTGTTTATTTTTAGAACTAATTAACAAAATAACAAACTAAAAAACATTAAAATATCATAAATATTTATGATATTTTTGAAAAAATAAATAAATCATAAATATTTATTAATTTTAATTTTATAATGCCATTATAAGTACCACATTCAGTCAAGCCAGTTATTCATCCTTGTGAGATCCCGAAAGTTGTGGCGTCATCATGTTCTTTTTTTTTGTTTTGAACGAACATTCATGTACGTTTTTGTTTCGACAAAGAATTTAAATTTTAATTTCGCCACTTATCATTTATTTAGGAAAACAATAAGAAAACCTTTTGATTTTAAAGAGATTTGAGGGTTCGGGGTTAAGTTATGGAAATGGGTAGGTCGAGGAGTATCCAAGATAAAACAAAAACAAGATTAGTCCAAAACAAGGAACTAACCAACTATTAGACAACACTGGAGATTATTGTCTCATAAGTCATAACTAAGATATCCGTAAAACAAAGACCCACATCATTACCGCCGAGCACACCGTACTCTCTCGGCCCCCACCACCGTGCATGTCATCATCTACATCGTAGTTTCCAATGTTGACATCGTGAAGGGTCAGTTTCCCATCGCACTCATCATCAAGCTCCATATCCTGTCATCCGCGATGAAGGCTTAGGAGGCAAGACACCCTCTAGGGCCTTGCATTGTTCTAAGTCAAGGAATCTGGGAAGTCGAACCCAGATTCGGATCCAGACAGAAGGGAGAGAATTGAAATGTGGAATTACCCGAAATTAAAGATGAAATAGCACTGTGGTAAAGAGCGGCTCGATATTTGTTTTTTTTCAAATTCAATTGCCGGAGAGAGAAAGAGAGAGAGAGAGAGAGAGAGAGATGGGAGAGAGGGATTTAGAGGTGTCCGATTAATTTGGTTTGAAAGTTTGAAAAGGATATTTAGCCCCTAACAAATATGTCATCACCCTTTCGCTTGAACTTTGGGTGCTCTTTCCGTTGTAGTACAAAGACTATGTCTCCAAGAAGAGTGTCGTGGAGCTTCATCGGCTTCTCGTGTGGGAATGTAATTTTCATTCCATTTTGCAGATACCCTTCTCCACAACCACTTCCAAGACCTTCTTCTCCCGTACAATGCAAGGCCCTGTGAGGCGTGTCGCTCCTAAGCCTTCATCGCAGATGACGAGCATGGAAAGCTTCGATGAGCGCGAGGAGACAACCCTTCACGATGTCAACATTGAAGCTACGATGGCGTAGATGATGACATGCACGGTGGGGGCCAAAGAGTGCAAAGCAGTGTGCTCAAGCAGAATGATGTGGGTCTTTGTTTTCTCGGATATCTTAGTTATTACTTATGAGACAATAATCTCCAGAGTGTTGTCTAATAGTCAAGTTAGTTCCCTTGTTTGTATAAACCCTTAAACCCTAACCCTAACCCTAACCCCTAATCCCCTAAACCCCTAACCCTAAACCCTAACCCTAACCCTAACCCTAAACCCTAAACCCTAAACCCTAACCCTAACTCCCTAACCCTAAACCCTAAACCCTAAACCCTAACCCTAAACTCCCAACCCTAACCCCCCTAAACCCTAATCCCTAAACCCTAACCCCTAAACCCTAAACCATATATAGGGTATAGGATATGTGATGTGGCATAGGCATGGGTATACTTTAGGCCAGATATTGTATGTGCATGTGGTATGGTATGTGGCATGTGGCATAGTGGCATAGGTATAGGTATGTGGGTATAGGTATGTGGTATAGGGTATGTGGTATAGTTATTAGGTATAAACAGATGTGGTATAAGGGTATAGTGGCATAGGTATAGTGGCATAGGTATAGGGCATAGTGTATAGGTATGTGGTATAGGTATAGTGGTATGTGGCATATGTGGTATGTGGTATGTGGCATATATGTGGCATAGGCATAGGTATGTGGCATAGGTATGTGGCATAGATATGTGGTATGTGGCATAGTGGCATGTGGTATGTGGCATGTGGCATAGGTGGTATAGTGGTATGTGGTATAGGTATGTGGCATGTGGCATAGTGGTATGTGGTATAGGTATAGTGGTATGTGGCATAGGTATATGGCATGTGGTATAGGGCATAGGTATGTGGTATGTGGCATGTGTGGCATAGTGGTATAGGGTATAGGGTATGTGTGGTATATAGGGTATGTGTGGTATGTGGTATAGTGGTATAGGTATGTGGTATAGTGTATGTGGTATGTGGTATAGTATGTGGTATGTATGTGGCATAGGTATAGTGGCATAGGTATGTGGTATAGGTATAGGCATGGTGGTATGTGGTATAGGGTATGTGGCATAGTGGCATGTGGCATGTGGCATGTGGCATGTGGCATATATGGCATGTGGTATAGGCATGTGGCATAGGTATGTGGCATAGTGGTATAGGTATAGGTATGGCATGTGGCATGTGTGGCATATGGTGGTATGTGGCATAGGTATGTGTATAGGTATAGTGGTATAGGCATAGGTATAGTGGTATAGTGGTATATGTGGCATGTGGTATAGGTATGGTGGTATATGTGTGGCATAGGTATAGGCATAGTGGTATGTGGTATGTGCATGATATGTGGTATAGGGTATAGGGTATAGGTATATGGCATGGTATAAAGGTTATAAGGCATGTGGTATAGATAGGGTATAGTGGCATGGTATGTGGTATATGTGGCATATATAGGGTATAGCAGATGGATATGTGGCATAGGGTATAATAGGTATAGTGGTGATGTGGGCATAGGGTATATGGTATAAAAATAATGGCATTATAAAATTAAAATTAATTAATATTTATGATTTATTTATTTTTTCAAAAATATCATAAATATTTATGATTTATTTATTTTTATATAAATAAAAATAATGATATTTATTAAATTAAAAATTTTTCAAAAATAATATTTATTGACTCATATTTATTTTTTTGAGAGTAATTTAAAAATAACTTTCATATTTTATATAAATAAAAATAATGGCATTATAAAATTAAAATTAATTAATATTTATGATTTATTTATTTTTATATAAATAAAAATAATGATATTTATTAAATTAAAATTAATAAATATTAATGATTTATTTATTTTTTCAAAAATATAATGAAAACAATTATATTTATTAATAATAGCTGTGAAATTTCCGTCGCCGAATTT